>CM075487.1:28247500-28420000 GCA_037950665.1 Hypophthalmichthys nobilis | reverse complement strand
CTATATAACCTAACCCAACCCTAACCCTAACCCTAACCCTAACCCTAACCCTAACCCTAACCCTAACCTAACTCCAACTCCTAAGTACTAACCCATCCAATTTTAACACAAGTTTAATTTTAACTATTAATTTAATTTATAATTTGCATATTTATAATTTTAATTTTAATTTTAATTTTTAATTTAATTTTAACAATTTTAATTTTAATATTTAATTTTATATATTAATTTTAATACTGTATTTAACCCTAATTTTAATCCTAAGTTCAATTTTAACTCTAACCCTAATTTAATTTTAACCCTAATTTTAACTCCTATAGAACCTAAGATATACAATTTAACCCTAACTAACCCTAACCCTAACTCTAACCCTAACTCCCTAACCCTAACCCTAACCCTAACCCTAACCCTAACCCTAACCCTAACCCTAACCCTAACTCCTAACCCTAACCCTAACCCTAACTCCTAACCCTAACCCTAACCCTAACCCTAACCCTAACTCCTAACCCTTTTAATTTACAAAAATATTTTTACCCACGTCCCTTTACCCAACCCTAAACCTAACCATCATACCTAGAACCCTATCACACCCTAAACCTAAATCAGTCATTTCATCACCCCTAACCCTAAACCTAACCATCACAACCTAACCCTAACCCTACACCTAACCATCATACCCCTAACCCTAAACCTAACCATCATACCCCAACCCTAAAACCTAACATTTTTACCCTAAGCTCTTAAACCTACCCCCGCTTTATTTGAACCCTACCCAAAATAGCCCACCATAAAGTACCCCTACATAAAATAGCCCCGATCACAATTACCCCAACATGATTGGTTCTTTAAATATAGAAATATTAATAATGGCACACACACACATATATATATATATATATACTATACATAATTTTAATTTATTATAAATACATTAAAAAGTTCATTTGAGTGGCGTTACAGACAATATGAGGACCCCTGACTCGGTTATTTATATATATATATACACATACGCACACACAATGGTATATTCAATTTTGTTTAAGAGCTTTTTTTTCACGTTTTTATTACGGATACACACTTTTCAGGCAAGGGTTTTACAACATCTATTCAGGGACGTAGACAAACATCTAGGAGTAAAGTGGGGGGGTCAGTGATGGCACTTTTCAATCCCTAGCTTCATATGTGTGGAACGGCCAGTTGTGTGAAAGGACAGTGCACAACCACCTTCGGTTTCTTCGGAAATCGTTGGTTGGATCTACAGTTCCCCTAACCCTAACCCTAACCCTAACCTAACCCCTAACCCTAGTATTGGACCCTATATCCTAACCCTAACCCTAACCCTAACCCTAACCCAACTCCAACCCAAGTACTACCCATCCAAAACACAAGTCCAACTTAACTATAGGAGCACCAGATATTTGCATATATATGTATATATATTAGAGTGCAATGCCGTTTTTCGACACCTGGTGGCGCTAGAGCTCCCAAGCATAACAATAGGAGCACCAGATATTTGCATATATATGTTTATATATTAGAGTGCAATACCGTATCTCGACACCTGGTGGCGCTAGAGCTCCCAAACCAAGTTCAATCAACTCCCCGCCCACTAATTAGTATATATACCAAGTTTCAACAATCTATGACCTATAGAACCCAAGATATACAGGATAAGAAGGATCAGTCATTGACTCATCCCTAGTATTGGACCCTATATCCTAACCCTAACCCTAACCTAACCCTAACCCTAACCTAACCCTAACCCTAACCCTAACCCTAACCCTAACCCTAGCTCCCAAGCATGACAATAGGAGCACCAGATATTTGCATATATATGTTTATATATTAGAGTGCAATACCGTATCTCGACACCTGGTGGCGCTAGAGCTCCCAAACCAAGTTCAATCAACTCCCCGCCCACTAATTAGTATATATACCAAGTTTCAACAATCTATGACCTATAGAACCCAAGATATACAGGATAAGAAGGATCAGTCATTGACTCATCCCTAGTATTGGACCCTATATCCTAACCCTAACCCTAACCCTAACCCTAACCCTAAGTGCACAACCACCTTCGGTTTCTTCGGAAATCGTTGGTTGGATTTACAGTTCCCCTAACCCTAAACCCTAACTAACCCTAACCCTAACCCTAACCCTAACCCTAACCCTAAACCTAACCATCATACCCCCACAACCCTAAAACCTAACGATTTTTACCCTAAGCTCTTAAACCTACCCCGCCTTTATTTGAACCCTACCCAAAATAGCCCCGATCACAATTACCCCAACATGATTGGTTCTTTAAAAAATATATAGAAATATTAATAATGGCACACACATATATATATATATATATATATATATATATATATACATACTATACATAATTTGAATTTATTATAAATACATCAAAAAAGTTCATTTGAGTGGGTTACAGACAATATGAGGACCCCCTGACTCCGGGTTATATATAATAAAATAAAAGAAAAAAATATATACACATACGCACACACAATGGTATTTTCAATTTTGTTTAAGAGCTGTTTTCTACGTTTTTTATTACGGATACACACTTTTCAGGCAAGGGTTGGGTTTCACAACATCTACTTAGGGACGTAGACAAACATCTAGGAGTAAAGTGGGGGGGGTCGGTGATGGCACTTTTCAATCCCTAGCTTCATATGTTTGGAACGGCCAGTTGTGTGAAAGGACAGTGCACAACCACCTTCGGTTTCTTCGGAAATCGTTGGTTGGACTTACAGTTCCCCTAACCGTAGTAGCCCTGTGCAAAATAGACCTGGTCTTATAAGCCCTTGGGTGCTTTACCCTAGATTGGTGGTCTTTTCGGATCAACTTAGATCTAATCTGATACCTATCCTGTTCCTAAACCTACCCGCAGTAGCCCGGTGAATTAATTCTAGACCCAATGCCCATATGGGAGAAGCTCCTAGTCAGGAGGGTGGTATAGTCTAACAGGCGTCGGCCCGTGCATTTCCTCAGTCTCCCTATTCCAAACCTTCCTAGACGGGTGCTAGGTTGGGGGGAGCTGTTGTAATTTTTAAACACCTAACCCTAACCCTAACCCTGCTTTGAAACAATCTACATTGTAAAAAGCACTATATAAATAAAGGTGAATTGACTTGACTTGATAATGACCATGAAGAAATGGTGATAATAGTGTTTGGACTGCATTTTACAGAAAATTTGCAGGGTATTCAACATGATGGATATTTACGATTTGAGATTGGTGCAGCCCTGATGTTCTTCTGAGAAGATTCAATCACTCTTCTTAACACACATCCCACCACAGGAAAATCTGATAAGATAATCTATAGAACCATCAAGATAATCAGGACCTTACCATTATGAAATTGTCAGAAGGGGAGAATTGGGCCCCAAATTGTCCCGATTATCTTGTACTATCTGAACTGCTGTCAGGTTATATGTGAATGTGCCGTCTGGATTACTTATGCTTGCAGTTTAAACTTAAGCGTTTAATCATATCTGGCAACTTGAAAAAATGCTTTAGTGGGGTCTATAAAACACTTAACGATCTATAAGCATTTCACAGATTTCTGTCTACACCACTTATATAAATCTATCCTGTCAGTATACCATAGTTATAAAAATGAACTAGATCTATGCATTTGTTTCCATTCAAAGCAATGGAAACCCATAAAAAATTATAAGACTTACAAGATTCCTTATCCTGTGGCTCCCTCTAATGGGCAACATTAATATCACAATTTAGACTTTTCTGTCAGCCTCCCGATCATCATAAATTCATGAAACTAAGCTTGTTTGCTCAGATTTCTTCTCCACATCATTTAATGTTAAAGAAAAGATTGAATGTCTAATATCAAACCAACTTTATTGTTTTTTTTATGTCACATATGAAATGTTTTTTTATGATCACAAGAAAACAACTTTTGTTATGTCAAGATCACAAAAAAATGAAGAGAAAACAGGAAATAAAATAATAATGCATGGCCTCTTAAGGCTTCCGTAGTATCCTTTCTTCCATGTTGAAGCAAAGAAACTATAACAAAGAAGCACTAACCACACAGATTATCTATACTAATAATTTTTACTCTAATACCTTGGTTATTTTGTTATTTGTTACAGTACTTTTTATGAGGCATCTGTTTAACAGCAGATACCTGTGATCATGACAATGGTGTTATGTTAAGTTTAAAAACTGAACTTATCACTTTTATCGTTCAGGACGATCACTGTGTTCAAACTGATTTCACTGGCAGGTAAAGGTAGAAACCCAAAGTTTTGACTTTGTATTAAACATGCTGGGAATAAAACAGTAATTAACTAACTAACGAAAAAAAAACAATAAAATAAGTTAAACACGCTCATACATTACAGGTTATGATGAATGCATACTCTCGCTTTCTTCATAGGCAGTGACGCACAAATGAAATAGGTTTTAGTATACACAAACCGGAAATTGTAACATGAGAAAGTATCGCGTGCGTACGAGAAACTTATGGCGTGCGCACACGTTACAATTTCCAGTTTGTGTATACTAAAACCTATTTCAGTAGAAAGTTTCTCATTTTTTTTTATTTTTGCAAAGGTCCCTTTAGGGCCTCCGTACAATACTGCCATCTGGAGACATTTTATTCTATAGTCCTAATCTGCAACAGTAAATGAAGCAAATGTAATCTTGTCTAATTCATTCTTACTCTAAAAGTCTTGTTCTGTTGTGCTTGAGGACTATGAAGACGTGGAATACCGACTGTCAGTACAAGAGGAATAATGAGATGTTAATAAAGTTAAGCTTATACTTAAAATTACTGGGTCATTCTATAATTTAGGGTACATTTCGTGTCCATTGATATATTTCTGAAGGAAATTGTTAGAATTTTTTTTCTTTTTTTTTTTTATCCATTACGAGAATCTCACACCAATATGTTATACACCCTGTTTTTCAGTTTGCTTGGAATTGCCTTTGTGTCCCTTAAATTACAGGGTTTTTTTTTCAATGTCTCCTTTTTGAAGCAAGTGGGTCTTGAGTTCCATTGGGTGCTTCTCAAACGGAAAGTTGCGTCAGATTTTTGTATTCAAAAATCTTTATTATATTAAATAGCTTTTCAGTCCCACAAGGCTCAATTCTTGTGCCACTCCTATTCAACCTGTACATGCTGCCACTGAGCCAAATAATGAGAAAGAACATTGCATTTCATTTGGAAACAAAGATGAAATTCTCCAGGTGAACACACACCTTGAGGCTAGGGGTCAAACAACAAAAAATCAAGTCAGGAGTCTTGGTGTGATTCTGGAGTCAGACCTTAGTTTCAGTAGTCATGTAAAAGCAATAACTAAATCATAACTAAATGTAAAACATTTTGGCTAAACATTTTCTGGGTAAATGAGCAAAAACCAACATCCTGCCTAAGACATCAAAGATATCAGAAGGAAGCACTGAGTCTTTGTCCAGTCTTGTGTCATATAAATCTATATTGAACAATTGTCAGTAATATTTTTTCTGTCTTAGGCTCTATTCACATCTGTGAACACTCATCACCACTGGAAAAACACTACATGACACGCTGCACCTTTTATTTGTGCTAGGATTGTGGTTTTTGTGTTACCTTGGAGACCACAAGGGGTCGCTGTGTGACTGGACTTTTCCAAATGCCATTTTTTTTCCCTCATTTTGGAGAGAATGAGAAAAAGCAACTGGTACAGAAGCCCTTAGAGGCCAATGCATGCATGCATTATTGTATTCTATCAGGCAAAAACCCGCAAACTTTGACTGTATTTGGTCCCCTTTACTTGATGTCCCCTTTTTCCTTTTTTTAATTCTGGTCTTTATTATTTTCATTTACATTGTCATTAACTATTGTATTTCTACTTTTAACAATGTTAATAATGTGAGAAACCTATGGTTAGTCAATTCAAATAACCAATCATATACCAACAATAAATTTGGACAGAAATCATACTTCTGAATAAGTATTTAATTTGTAACCGTTAAAAAACTAATTTCTATATAGTATGAATATGGGTAGTATGAATACATTTCAGACGTACTAAATTTGTCATGTTGTCACTGTCATGTGACCTACCAGCGTCAGTTGCGTCGCTTCAGAGCCATTCACAAATCCTCTCCCATGGCCTCATGGGATATTAGTCGGCATGAAATCAAAATTGACCCTGTTTACTTTGTTAGTGCATATTACTAGTCTTGTGGTGAGCAATTAATCCATGGAAGTTATTACACAGAAAAAAATTGTTTGTCGCGGTAATCTTTAATCAAAATCTGAAAAGTTACTTCCAGTCTGGAATGGCGTTCCTTCTCTGATGACGTCAGTTTGACGGCTTGGGTTGAAAATGCTTAAACCACTCCCCTCCAACCATTAGTCTGCTATGAGCGAGAGATGGAGAGGAGGAACGCTAAAGTAAAACCCTGCCCTCTATTCAAAATTCCGTTTCACTTGGAAATACGTCACAACACTGGAGAAAGGTCGTTTGCAACTTCCGGTTCACGGGGACTTTAAAGTGTCAGATGCACACTTCAGAATCTCAATGGAAGTAGTAGGTCATCTGGGTATTTTTCACCTACTATTTTATGAATACTGATTACATACTGATTTTCACTTACTATATAGTAGAAAAGTATGCATTTTCGGATGCAGCCTATGGGTGGTTTTCAATTGGAAGGTGAAAGCCATGGCAGATGCACAAACATCTTATTCTAATCTTCCTCTACATCATGCTATAACCCAGTTTCAGTTTCATAACTCACTGTGTGAATTTAACTCAATTTAAACAAATAGGATGACATGAAATATTATTAAATGTGTATTTTATTATTATTAATGATAGTTTCTCTTCAATTAACATTGCAGATACAGAATAAAAAAGAGAAAAATTCAAAAACAGGAGACAAACAGAACCTTAATCTTTAGTGTAAGATTGGTGAAAGTGCCAGAGACAAATTCTGTGCTATATATTATTATTAATATTATTGTTATTTATTTTGATCAGTAATATCAGAAATACTCATGAAACAATTTGCCACTCTCTTGGAAAATCCCAACTGTTTTTTTTTTTTTGTTGTTGTTGTTTGTTTGTTTTTTTCATGAATGTGGCTAGATTGTCTTCATCTTATTACCGTTTCAATTTATATTTACACAATGTAATTAAAAATACAAGAAAAAAAATCCTTGTAAAAATATGAAAAGTAAAATAATAATGTGGGAATAATTAGATTGGTGTCCTCTCAGATCAGTCCCTCGGGCTTCAGTGGGTCAGTGATTGTGAGAGGAGCTCAGCACCAACAGATTATTCCAAACAGAGCTGGCATTTACAAATTGGAAATATGGGGTCTGTTTAGGATGAAATGCTTAATGAGAAGTTTGGCATGACCCTATGATTTGCATATGCATATGATTTGTTTTTAATATTAAACAATGATTCTTTTGGCACTACTGATAAAATAAACAATGTGAATAACACATGGGGTCTTATGCTGTGAATGAATGAATTTTGATCTTTTTTTCCTATTTTAAATCCAGGGTTATATATCCACCAGCACATCTGAGAAAGCAAAATATATGTACCCATCGCTAATTGCCAGCTTTGGTTTCACTTAATTTGCATGCTAACAGAGTTTTGAGTTATTGATGTAAAGCCTTCATTAGATTGACAGTGAGACTTAAAACATGGCATCTAAAACTAAGCTGAACATCTGCACAACTCTGAACTAGGCTGCACAGTGTGTGTGATGGGGCGGCTTAATTAATGAATGCCTGGACAGTCCAGCACACGAGGGCTAACTGACTGACCCTCTTATAAAAACACTGGACATTCGCGTTCCTTTAAATTTGGTCCTCTACTGGTCTTGCATTAAGCTACGAAAGTAGAGGTGTGTGTAAGCTGCCCCTAGTTGCTGACACAGGACTGGCCCATTGTATAAAATGAGGTAAAAATTGGCCCAGGTCTGCTCCTTCCCCTAATGACAGTTTCTACATTTACTACAATAGAATGTGTAAAACTTCACACTGATGAGGTGGAGAGAACTGATGTGATGGCAGTACCTTATAAAGAGTGATAGAATGCAGTACCAGTCGATGTTTGTTGTGGAGCAGCTGGAGGCACTACAGTGGAGGTTAACAGGTTTTAATGTGCAGTGAAGAGAACAAATAATGTAACTATTTAGAGACAGAGTAAGCACTTTTTCTGATGTGGAAATGTCTTTGCAAATATATATATAGAGAGAGATAATTATATCATAAATTGAATACATATCTAGTTGCTATGCGCAGTCAGAAATGATGCCAGTATCATTGGGAAAATTGAAACACAAATACTGGTTTTCCCCTGTTCATCCATGATTTGACAGGGACATTAAAAATACTCTTGTCATTTTTTTTCTCTCTGAATTGATGAGCTAAAATGTCTCTCCAGTGCTTCCATTAGTGGAATGAATGAAATGTGACTTATTATATGTCTTCCCAAGCAAATCCTTTTGTTATAAAAATATACTTTTTCTTTTAAAATAATATACAGATTTTCTTAAGTTCTCTCTATCAAGCTGAACAGCAAGGCTGTTTTTACTTCTTTCTTCTAAATAGAAAGTCTCAATATATTAAATAGAGAAACAGAGAGCAGCAGAGACACTAGAGCATCATAATGACATCTAGTTTTTCCTCGTGAATGTCGTCTGCTCGGCCGTTCATTCAGGAAGAAGAGCTTTCAGGCCTCAGTAGCATTTGCATAATAGTGTGTTTTTCTTAGATCTCATCGACCAACCAAAAAAAAAAAATAATAATAATAATAATTATCAAAAGAGGAAAATATCACAATGGCACAAATTCTGTAATGACTTAGAAAACAAGTATTATTTCAAACAGTAGGTCAAGAGAAAAACACATCAGCCTTTACTCTGTCTCATGTGTCTCTGCTCAGTCATTTTATAAGGGGAAAAATAACAAATCAGACATGGTAAAAAAAATTCAAATGAAAACAAAAGATGCTACAAAGAAACTGCCAACAATATGTACAAGACCCTGTATTCCTTGAGACTATATGAACGAGCTGTTTGTGAGAATGAAATTGAATGGGCTCTCTTAATCTGTCATCTCAGCCGCCTGTCTTGAGATTTCACACTGTTTCGAATCCCTGTGAATCATGGTGCAAAGTCAACAGCAGCGGTTTTTAAGGGTCCTAAAAAGTGCCATTAACATTCGACCAATAGAAGCGGTCCCTTCCCGGCGATGTCACCAGATCACACTGGAAATGCTGGTTTCCCGGGGCAACAGTGGCAGCATAGCATTGTTCACATGCTGCTCCTCTATGGCCTGCTGCTGCTCGCGGGGCAGCTTCCCCTGCACTCGCTGGCCGTTCAGTAGAGTCATGGGGATGTTGCAGTAAGTGTGCTGGTTGCCAAGTGATGACAGAGGCGGGAGGGTCCCAGAAGAAGGAATGTCATACTCATAGCTCCTGTAGTAGTGCTTCTGTCGCAGCTGCGTGTGGTACGTATTGTGGAAAGTAGAACGCAGCTCAGGGTGAGCGGTGGCCATGGCGGTGGAAGTCGCTGCGGCCATGGAGATTGCAGAGACTGTCTGCAACTCACCAAAGGGGCCCTGCTCGCTGACATCCAGCACCTGCTCATGTGACAGCTTGGGCTCAGGCCGCTTAAAGGGCATTTCATACTGCAGCTGCTTCCAAAACTTGGAGTTGATCTTGCTGCTCTTGGGTCCCGGCCACTTGATGACCGTTAGCAGTTTTATGGTATGTTTGAGAGCCTCAACTTCCTGGTAGTTCATGATTCCCCGCAACTCAGTGCATTCGATGAGGATCACTTTGATCTCTCCGGTGACCAGCATGTTCCGCAGCCGCGTCTCCAGCTCAAAGATGCTCCAGCCGCGCCTCACCACGTAGTTAGGTGTCATAACAATGATGAGACGTTTACTCTGGTCAACACCACGAGCCACGTCCTCAATGTAGGCTGAGAGAGAGAGAGAAAGAAAGAGAGAACGTCAGTAGCTTCCATGTGTTAAAAATTTCAAACATCATTGTTTTCATGCAAATAAAACAGAAACACAAATCTAATGTGTCCTAAATACTGCTATAGCATAGCACTGCATGTAGAGTAAAACTGTCTGCCAAAGAACTTCACTAATATGTGACAAAACAGCAGAATGACTCAATGAAGGAACACACTGAAAACACAGGACAGGGGAACAGGACAGACAAAGCGACATCAAACACAAATCCTGCTCTGACCTCATGCAGCTGAAGTCTCTGAATGAGGCAGTTTTATATATTGACCTAAAATAGCATTGATGAGAAAACGAAACTTGTTCAGTGCTGCATTACTCTGGCCTAAACCTGACAAAAAAGAGTGAAAGAGAGCGATCTGTGTGTGTGTGTGTGTGTGTGTTTGTGACATATCAGGACACAAATTTGTATAATAACATGGGTATGAAATAAATATTACAAGGAGAGGGTGACTTATTTTTTAAAAGGCTTATAAATCATACAGAATGAGTTTTTGTGAGAAAGTAAAAATGTGCACAGTTTCCTGTGATGGGTAGGTTTAGGGGTAGAGGTAGTGTAGGGGGAGAGAAAATACGGTTTGTACAGTATAAAAACCATTACGCCTATGGAATGACCCCACAGTTCACAAACCTGTGTGTGTGTGTGTGTGTGTGTGTGTGTGTGTGTGTGTGTCTGTGTCTGTGTGTATCCCAGTATCTGCGTTAGATGACTAGATACATCTAGTCTAAAAGGTCTTATTATGGAAATTGTGGACAGTGACAGACAGACTCTCTCTCTAGCCCTACTTTACAATAAATAGTAAAAACATAATGCTGTTCAACACTCATGCACCATTCTTTCCCTAAATCACTAATGCACTTGCTCTCTAACAGAAGAACTAGATACTAGATACTCTAATTTTACACATTCAGAAAATGATGGTGATCAGTTCAACCTAAATCAGCGCCATGTCCCAATTTCCCCCAAGGTGAAGTTTGTAAAAGCGTGCGAGTCAGATTTGTTGACACAAGTGGAAAAGGCTAAGGAAGAATACCTCTAAGGAGTCTTGTATCATCCTGGAAATGATCATTGCTGAAACCTAGACATAAATATTTCAACATTGAAAGTCTGATCAGCCGATTCAGCATAAACTTAAAAAAAAAAAAAAAAAAAAAAAAAAAAAAAAACAGTGAGGACTTCCACAAGAGAAACTGGCATAACTGTATCTTTTTGCCTTAGGATTTTCAGTTAGAATCACCAGTTTATCCAGCTTAATATGGGACTGAGGAACTGCAAGGCTAACAAAGCTAACAGAGTAAGAAAATGTACACTGTCCCATGGCTTGAGCCTCTCATTAAAGATCCATTACGAGTTTATCTCCTAAACACAAATCAATTCTTTTGTTTAGCTCTGATTATGAGCACCTCGTCCCATATTAACATCTAACAGACAACAGACAGAAGTGTACACAAAACACACATGGAATTTTTCAAGTAAAAAGGGCAAGACAGATACAGTAAATGTGTTGATTCACATGAGCAAACAAAAACACAAACTTAAGAAATATAAACACAAACAAATAATGTACAAGAAGCCTCATTGAAAGCACAGATATCAGATCTAAAATATTATTCATAGACCAAACAAATAAAAGCTTATCAAACAAAAGTAACTTGAAATGAAAAATGATGCTGAAAATAAAACTTTCTCCATATAACATTCAACAAGATGAAGATGCAACTCTACACAAACAAGGACACACATATGGCTTGTTTCCACCGAGCAGTACAGTTCAGTTCAGTTCAGTACAGTACGATCCGGGATGGTAAACCCTGATCTGGCTTGTGTTTCCACTGCCAACCCTACTCTTACTTGATAGGCGTGGTGTATGCTGGAAAGTAGCGATCAATGTCATTCTCGTGTGAAGAAGAAAGTGAAAGTAAACAACAATGGAGGACATACAGCAGCTTTGTTTGAGCAAAGGCTAAAGGCTACAAAAGGAAAAACAGCCAAAAAATACACATTGTGTTGCAACGGTATTGTGTTGTCTTTCCCCTTGTAGCATGTGCAAGTGAAGATTGTCTGACAACTAATCAATGTTCTGCAGTAACTGTAGCTCCACCCTTTTGGTCCTGGTACTATTGGTACTATTGTGTTGGTACCCAAACGGAAGGTCCCAAAAAAAGTGGTACAGTACGGAATTAGGGTACCATTCACAACTTTCGCAACAAAAAAATGCATACCGTACTGTACTGTACTGAACTGTACCGCTCGGTGGAAAAGAGCCAATAGTCATACATGTTTACACACACCTTACAACTAATGAAACTTACTTCCAGTTGGGGTCAAGTCCCTTTCAGGAATGAAGAGTTTATACCCATAATGCTTTTCCAGAACATCTGGCAGAATCTCCAATGCAAAACGTTCTTCCTCTCTGGTTTCCTGACTCCACTGGTCTGGATCCACTTTAGTGTAGGACACGTACGCATCATAGTCTTTATTTTCTTACAACACACAAACAGAATGGAGACTCACAATTAAACAGTTCTTCACCACACTATGCATTCATAACTTGTATTAGCAGTATTTTTTATCCTGAGCAGTAGCTACAGTATTGCCTTCACACCGGAACACATCTCGACTGTGTTCATGAAGGATTGAGATCTCAAAAGGCTTGAATTTGGTACCTACAAACATGAAATATACTCACAAACCTCTGCCACTTAATTACGAAAGAGTTTCATTATGAAAAGCAGCTTTTGTTAACAGACTTTAAAATGACAGGTGTTTTCTTCACTTCCTTCATTTACCTGTGTGGATGAAATTCACTATGAGTTTTAGTAAATCTGCCTGTGTGTCTATGAGGAAGTCTCAAGCTCAGTGTTGACTTCAGCAGAACGTGCCACACTGTCCACTACAAATGGACAAGCCCTGATTCCTTTAAACTTTGAGAAAATGGAAAATCAGTTTTTGCCTTCCTGGAGAGGCACAATTAGAGAAAGTTTAATAGTAAATTAAAGTCAAAGGTGTTTTACTGTCCCTGTGCCTTCCCATTTCTTATATACCTTCCCCATCTACCACAGAGGCCCAAAAGCAGAAGTTACATAAATGGTTTAAAGAAACTACTGATTGTTTATAAGGATTATGATGTTTCAATATTTATTCGTATATGCAATCAGCCTATATCTGAGGGACAAAATGATGACAAAACCAATCAGCTAAAAATCCCTTTCTTGGGAAATATTATTGTTTATAAAAATGTTTCTCAATAATCTGACCAAATGTTTGGACAATAAAGCATTTCAATGCCTCATGCCTCTTCATTGATTAATTTATTGTGAAGGAAAAACTGCAAATCAAAAAATTATCTACCATAATTACTCAAGAAAAGAATATAAATGAATCTGTCTTTATCCAAGGTGTTCTATTCAGATTGTTAGAACTTCTTTATAATATTTCTTACCTCCGTCCACATCCTCACTGCCAAAGTGATTTCTGTAGAAGAGCATGAGTTCAATTCTGTAACACTTATACAGGGACAGCAAAAATATCAACATCAGCAGAATGGCTCCCAAACCTCCAGCTAACTCTACCGTATACATGAGCTCTGCTGAGAAAGAGACAGAAACAGAGAGAGACAGTTATAATATGCACAACATACATCAGCACACACTCACTCTATCAATGAACAAAGTGATGAGGTCAGATTCACACGTCTGTCCCTCAGCTCAAAGTAAATGAACCTTTCATGTATTCCTCTATGTGTGTATGTGGTTAAGGTAACAATATCCATGACAATATCCAAAATGGGGATCCTTGGGGGATCCAAGGTGTGTGTGTGTGTGTGTGTGTGTGTGTGTGTGTGTGTGTGTGTGTTGCTCTGCTGAACACACTGACTGTTGGATCGTGCACAACTACATCACTGTTGTGCAGGTTATTCCCAAAACACAGATGTCACACAGATGTGCCAGACAAAGAAGAATGAGTGCACATCAAGCAGTCAGGGGCTAATCACACCTGTCCAAATGAGGCCAACAGCAGCGATGTGTTTGTGATGTTGTTCTTCTGTACTCGAGCTGAGTATCTGAAAAAGTCACTGCTGCAATGTTAAATGCAAGAGGATCATTCACATCTACTCGGCTGCAGTGGTGAATGAAGATGAATGCTCTTTAAATGGGCAGAGTTCATGCTGCAACAGACCCAGCAGACACTGGTCTTGGGCTCTAGTGTCATGTCGGGTCTGCATCAGCAGCTTTGTTTATCGGTGGTGATATTTGGATTGTTTTAGAGAGCGGAGATGACGGCTGCTATCGCGTGTTTGTGTTCAATGTTCTGGAATGAAAGACGGAGGTGAGGAAATGGCCTCATTGATACAACAGGTGCACCGGCTGTGGCTGCTGAGATGTGGCTGTTTTCAAACTCCTTGATCTCTCAGTGTATCTGTTTGATGGACATTGTACCAGACAAATGAACCAGGATCAAATGTATCTCATGTGGAATTCCTGAATTCAGTCATGGTAACACTTTAGAATAATGGTCCGTCATTAATAAGTAACTATGCAGGACAAATCAGTAGTACTGCTTTAACACTTCAGCTACTACTATTAAATAATATAGAAACAAGCTTAACTAATCATTAAGTAATATCAAATTTAGGACTAAGATAGTTCCTTATTAGCTAATCAATAATTACAGAATGAGATTGGCAGCATTAAGAACTAATAGGTAACTATGACAAATTATAAAGAATTACTAATTAATTAATAATCACAACATTAAAGTGTCTGAGATGTGAGCAATTATATTTTTTTCACTTTTAAAATAATGGTCCAGATCAATAGTGGTCATTCTTCAAGAAGTACTAGTGATCTGGAGCATTATTTTAAAGTGAAAAACATCTTTTTCACTTTAAAATAATGCTCCAGATCACTAGTAGTTACTGCATAGTGACTAGGTAACACTTGAGTAATTATTGATGCATTTTATGACTGTATTTAGAGTAAAAATGATGACTGATTACGTCTCAGACACACGATAATGTTCTTTACAATTTGTCAGTTAGTTAATAGTTATTAATAATGCTAATCTCATTAGGTAATTATTGATTAGCTAATGAGGAACTATCTTCTAAATTTGATATTAGTTAAGCTTGTTTCTATATTAGTTAATAGTAGTAGCTGAAGTGTTAATATAGTACTACTCATTAGTCCTGCATAACTTCCTACATAGTTACTTATTAATGACGGACCATTATTCTAAAGTGTTACCTCAGTCAGTTATGGATCATCTTCTGTTTCAAGAGACTAAACACAGGGTGAGAAAGGCATCAAAATACACATACACAGATAGACACACAAGGACAAGGAGAGAAGTTAATGTGAGGAGAGAATGAAGAGAGATAAGTGAGGGAAACAGGCAACAGATGCTGTTAAATTGGCCTCAACATCTTCAACCAGAAACAGAACAGCGCCTGCAGGCCTCATTAATAACTTACTATAAGCACTGATAGTGATTGTGATTATCAAAAGATCAAGAAAGTAGGAGACACACAAAAGTGAGTGAGAGAGAGAGAGAGAGAGAGAGACACTAGTGTGAAGTATTTGACATTTGTAGTAGCTGCGTTTACATTGAGCCTAATAATCTGACTGTAATCAAACTAGTAGCACACTCAGAATAAAAAAGTCACATATAACCACATCGATTGGAATTAATTTGCCAAATTTGCCACAATTTCATTCGGAATATAAGGGGTGGTTTAAACCTGTTACGGACAGATGGTGAGAGACACAGATGGCGAGTAGATGGTACTTTATTTGAGAACACAGCAGAGGATGAACAACAGTGAAGGTAAGTAGACGGTGTTTATAGCAGAGATGAATGAGTATAACCAACTGATACTGTCCTATACTTGCAGGAGCGGGGAATGGTAGCGGAGAGGATGTCTGGAGATGACGGAAGGTGAACACACTCACACACACGGACGCTGGAGAAACAAAGACTGGGAAACACACTGGAGTGGAAACTGGTAGGTATTTCTAGAGGATATGGAGATCAACTAGAAGAGTCCTTCGTATGAACGAGATCGGACAACAGGCAGAAGGTGAGTGCTGGTTTTATAGTCCGAGGTGATGAGGTGCAGATGGGGATCAGGTGTGTGTGCTCAGTACTCAGGAGAGGGAGTGCGCAGTGATTGGCTGATGGAAGAGCCTGGTGTGTCTGTGACAAAACCTTTTCTAATACAATCGAGAGGACATGTAAACACTTGATCAGATTAAAAACCAACACTGGAAAGTACTGCGCATGTGCAATGAAGCAATGGCGCAATGACGTATGACGCATGGAACAAGATGAAGGGGTGTTTTTGCTGCTTGATAAATATAAGCAGCACGACACAAAGCTTCATGTGCTCATCGTTTCCTAAATTAGGACCCAAAATAGATAGATATTAAGTCTGCTCTTTAAAACAAAGACAAGAAGCAATGTAGAAGAATGGTTAGTATGTGCAAACAGTGGGAAACTGTCATGTCAAAAAATCAATTCTGATTTGAAGCTTGTGACATAAATGCGCACATCATTCTTCCACCTAAAAAATATGTCTAAACTACGACATATGCTCTCAATGACAAATGCGGAACAGTTAGTTCATGCGTTCATGACCTCAAGGCTAGATTACTGTAACTCTCTACTGTGTGGTTGTTCTGCTCGCCTGTTAAACAAACTACAGCTCGTCCAAAACGCAGCAGCAAGAGTTCTTACTAGAACCAGGAACTATGACCATATTAGCCCAGTTCTGTCAACACTGCATTGGCTCCCTAATAAACATCGTATAGATTTTAAAATCTTGCTACTTACCTACAAAGCACTAAATGGTTTAGCACCCCAGTACCTGAGCTCTTAATGCATTATAGTCCGTCACGTCTATTGCGATCTCAGAATTCTGGACAGTTGATAATACCTAGAATATCAAAATCAACTGCAGGCGGTAGATCCTTCTCCTATTTAGCACCTAAACTTTGGAACAATCTTCCTATCATTGTTCAGGATGCAGACACACTCTGTCAGTTTAAGTCTAGACTAAAAATCTGTTTAAACTTGCATACACATAAACCATTATCTACTTCTATAATTCAAATCATGTAAATTATTAGGCTGCATAGATTAGGTCAGCAGGAACCGGGAACACTGATGTACTCGCTACATCATAAGAAGAATGGCGTCTAAGCTAATATTAGTCTCTGCCAGATCCAGGCCGTATCCAGATGAGATGAAGGACCATTTCTCTTTCCTTTCCCTATGTATAGATAAAACGTTTTCAAAATTATTCCAGTTCGCATAGATCCACGGACATAACTAACTTTTCTGTATTATGCGGACCAGTAAAGTAATTTGGCAAATATCACATTTTTTAAAAAGACCAAGCTTCTGCGCACACACACACTCAAACACGCAAACCTATAGACTAAACACATAAATGAACGGCAAGAATGCATTAAAGGTATTCGGTTTTCAGTAGGAAAGGTGTCATTTAAGCGGCCCCTAAAGTAATAACTAACAATTTTTACAACGGAAGTGATTCAATCAAAAACCAACTTTAGCTCGATAAGAATTTTCCTATTGTCACTGTGAAGCTGCTTTGAAACAAGCAATACAGTTTGAAACAGCTATATGTAGTGCAACATCTAGCACAAATTCGGATGTTAATGTACAAATCAATGCATGACAATCTTTTTCCATCTTGTTTGGATTCTATGTGTTCAGAACATTGCCAAAGGTATTCTGGTGGTGGTTTTTAAAGTGAGAAATGCATTGGTAAAACTTTAAAGACACTGTTCTAACTGTGAGCTTTAGATTATTCAAATGAGTTCCACAGGGGAAAGAAGGGCAGGCCACACTGTGTGTTTTCCCCTCTGATACAGCACTGGAATGAAGTGCCAAATTGCAATCTCTTCCTCATTGGAAAGGGATAAATGTAATCTTTTGATAGCACCAAGGTAAAATTCCTTGGCTGGTGTACCACAATCAGAGAAGGAAAGAGTCATCTGATACTTTCACACTCACCTTAGGTGATGTACGACCAAAACGCAAAACATAATTTGGTCATCTGATTATAACTCATCATTAAAACCCTAACCCTTGGATCTGATGATAACTCATCATTAAAAGCCTATCCCTTGGATGTGTGTGTGGGCAGAACACCAAAAAACAGACCAGGACATGTATTCTTAGGCAAACAGGTGTTTATATTTCCCTCATTTTTAGAGTGGCTAAAAGTAGCTACTCTGAAAAAACAGTTTTCAGCCATCAACCCGTCATTCTGGACAGGCCTGAGGAGCAACAAAGTGCAAGTCACCATCCCCCAAATGTGTGGAGGATCAACAGATGGCTGAGGATCTAAATGCATTTTACTGCAGATTTGAAAAGCCCAGACTTACACCCCACACCCGCTCTGATCCACATTTCACACATACACCAACACCTCCTGCAACCCCCTTCCTGCCCCTCCTGCCATCCAACCTGTGCTTAAGGTCTGTGTGGAAGACGTGAGCTGAGTCTTCAAAAAACAGAACTCTAGGAAAGCACCAGGTGAGGAAGTTCAACCTGCCACCGGAGCTGCTGAAACAGTTCTACTCGGTCATCATCGAGTCTGTCCTGTGTTGATCTATAACTGTCTGGTTTGGTTCAGCTACCAAATCAGACATCAGGAGACTACAACAGACAGTCAGGACGGCTGAGAAGATTATTGGCTCCCCCCTGCTCAACCTCCAAGATCTTTACACTTCCAGAGTGAGAAAAAGGGCTACGAAAATCACTTTGGACCCCACAGCTTACCCTCTCTTTGAACTGTTGCCCTCTGGTTGGCGCTACAGAGCACCGACCACCAGAACAGCCAGGCACAAGAGCCCCGCAGGCTATACTCAGCCTGAAAAATTAAAAACTCCCATAATATACACTGTCTACAATAACTGTACATTTGTACATAACATCTAGAAATTGCACATTTGTAAATTACATTAATTAAAACAATTATATATTTTTTTTCACTAGTTTTCTATCACTATATTATATTGCATTATTTAAATGTTTGTTTTCTTATATTATTGTTATATTTTATCTCTACTGTGTAATTCCTATGTATGTCTGCACTATGTCTGTACTTTCTTCTGCAATGGAAGCTCCTGTGGCCAAGACAAATTCCTTGTGTGTGTAAACAATAAAACTCTTTCTGATTCTGATTCTGATTTGAGCCGTTGAATTTAAAAGAAAAACAAATGTCAAGTGTTGTAGTGAACTGGGATCTGTCCATGTAGATGTATATTTACTTATAGAGCACTGAAGGCATGAAATAAACATCAGAGTGAAGAGTGAATCTCAACTGCAGCATAATCTGGCCAGCTTCATTCTCAGAGTCAATCTCTTTCATGTACAGAATGAAGAGAATCAGTCTGCCATCAAAGCCATTTTTCAGATTCATATTTTAAAAGAGAAACGATTATGTAAAAATATTCTCAACTAAAGGCAACTAGGTCTCTAAGGGAAAATAAAAACAAACCTTAATGGTGCAGAAATATCCAGCTAGGCAGGGTGAAAAATGTTAAGAAGCATCATGACAAGTTCACAATGAGCAAACACAGACATGGAAAAACCTGTCTGAACTCCGAAAAAAAAAACTAACAACAAAAAAAAAAAAAAACTACAGAGTTAGGGATATTTCTACATTTCGTTTGTGTGTGTGTGTGTGTGTGTGTTTTGTTTTTTTAAGTTTACCACCTTATTGTTTTTTAATAGAAAATTCAAACAGTATGTTTATAGACATTTCCAGATAATAAATCAAAAACAGGCCAAAATCAAGAAGGATATTGGTTGCCTAAGACCACAGCCTGTCACACTGACCAATCATAACTGGATTTTACTCTAAAATCACTTTAACACTAAGTTGTTTTTCATCAAAACTGAGAGCTTCCGGTAAATAATCAGCAAGCCACATGGATATGGATGTTAAACAGCGTTAAACTTGCTAATGAAAAATTGCCTATACACAACGCATCTTTTAACCTTTGTGATGCAGGTTCCTTTATAAAAATGTGAATGAATTGATTAGAAGACTGTGGAATTGGTGGATGTTGACGGTAGCAGCGGTGTGTACTGTACATTCATAGAAAACATAGGTTTCAAATGTTAGCATCCACCGCACAATCCTCTTAAGTGTCTCTTACCCCTCTTACTGAGCTGGATGTTGGCTTGTCGTCTTCCGTGGCCATTTTCCACATAACATGAATAGTTTCCCAGGTCGCTCTCCTCCACGGCATCTATTGTCAGTGAGATGGACACTTCCTGCTCTCCCAGGTGCTCCCGAATAGTTCTAGAATGGTGGAGAGAAGAAGAGGAGAACTGTTCAACAACCATCTAAGATTCAAATCAAATTCACTCTCACATTTTGAATGCAGCCTCTTCCGTGTCTTATAGTTCCTCCAGATACTAACATCTATTCTGTTAGTCAGACATCCTAACCCATAACCCACTGTCCAAAAACAGTACTCTTATTTTACAGAAGTTAAAACTGTTAAACCCTTTTTTAAGAAATATGAGATGAGTTCAATTCAGTTATAAAGAAGCACTGTGGAAAACAGTGATTTCATCGTCCAGATCAGTTCAGTTCTTATTCAAATAGTCTCAGTACAGTCAAATCAGGAATATTGCTGATTTTTTTGTGTTTGACAAAGCAAACCCTTCATTTAACACTATTTTAAAATGAAACTAATTGTGTTTTTGTATAGTAACTCTACAGACGCACGGATATGACAAATGTAAAACACTACTATCTTGTGTCTTTTGCTTGTTCAGAGTGCAGTGGAGTGTATAGGAGTTTGTCATAGCGCTCACATGTACATGTATGTGCACAAATACAGTATGTATGCGCAATTAAGGAACTTTATAGTTATTGCACTGAACTGAATCAACACTGAACTGACTTGAGCTGTATAGCGACACTATTGGCTTTACTACAGAATTTGTTATTATTGTGAAGCTGCTTTGAAACAATCTGTATTGTGAAAAGCGCTCTACAGATAAATGTGAATTGAATTGAATTGAAATTATTGATAACTACATCTACTCATCAGACATAGTGACACACTGAATAAAGTGAAAATCAGACATTTACATTATGATTAAAAAAGCCAGTCCTTCATAAAACACACACATAAGACTGTCGAGCACTATGGGGAAGAAAAATAACAGGGTTTGGAAGAGAAAAAAGTGTCTTTTCTTTGCAGCTGCCATGGAAACTACTGTATGTCTGTGGAGAGAGAGAGGATGATGAGGAATTCATGTCATTAAAGAAACATTGTTTCTGTTCTTGTTCAAAAAGAACATGGCGATGTTCTGCCCTCTTCGTGTTTGTGGATGTTCCATACCATTACAGTGATGTCAGAGCAGGGTTCGTGTCAGTAATCACAGGCACAAATTAGACTAAGTGTTTGTAGTGGACCGAGCTGCAAGACCCAAACCTAGTGGATCTCAGGGCTGTCCCTTTAGCGCCCGATCACTGTACATTCTGGATGTCTCCAATACAGGGTTACAGATTCAACTGTACTGTCATTACTGTCAGCTCTTCTCTATTAGCAGGCTGAATACATTGAGCCACTGGCACGGTAACAGGCAGAAAATGACAAACTGGCCTTAGGATCAGTTCTAAATGACTGATAACTGACATGCAGACAAACACTCACCCACAGCATGAGCCATATACCATATTTATATTATGAGGAGCTGTTGATTCAATCTGATGGCCATAGTCAGTGGCCTTTAATTGTGGGGAGAGTTGCATATGGACTGTATTATGATGCTTGTGGTGTGTTTGTACACTGAAACATGTATAAGTGTTGTCTCTCTTCCATAAGGCTTCAGGTTTGTGTGTACCTTATAATGAGTCTCCTTTTTGCTACACTATAGCTCAATTCATGAACTGACTTAAAGTAACAGGCACTCCAGACTTTTCATCAACTGCTCACAATTGTTTAGAATATCTTAGAACTCCTAGTTTGAGATCTAGTTCAGGTGAGCCCAGATTCAGTCATCCGCTTTGACCCTGATACTCATCATGCTGTGATTAAGATTGCATATGCCTGAACTGCATTATTAATGGAGTCAATGAAATTTAGATGGAGATTACAAGAGAAAGAAGCTTGTCTGCTCATCTCGATCCAGACTGCTGAGGATTAATGCGATGCTTTTACTCACAAGGTCTTAACACTCATCTGATGGCCGCTGAACGACTCCAGCAGGGTTGAATCAAGGTGGATGTGAAGGATTCACACACACACAGGCAGGCAACAATGTCAGACGCATGGACACGTGCACAAACACATGATCATTTTGTTTATTTCATTGCACACACAGATTCAGATATGGACAGCAGTTTTGAATCTTCTCGATCAATGAAAAGAGAGGGTGTCATTAGGATAAATTACTTACTTAATTTCACTTTCTCTGATCCGGCTTTCGTCCAGATCCTCAATGAACTTCTCTCCCTTCATCCAGTAGATGAGAGGACTCACATCCCCGCTGTAACCGAAGAACGCTCGGCAGGTCAGGTTCACAGGGCTGCCTGAAAACACACATTACAAGAGAAGTCCATATTTATGTAATATCTGTCAAAACAACATCTTTAACAATCTGAGCCTGCTGACGTCTGTTTTTATTTGGTCTCTTTCGAGGAACAGAAGCTGCTACAAAGAGTGTGTGAGAGAGTTTAGACTGTAATCTGACATTACAATGACCCTAAAAGTGCCTCAACACGTTTCCAAATGTATACTAGACACACAAACACTCCAGGCCTGTGACATTTTGCTATGCCCTTCTGTAGATACTATACGCTTCGACAGAAGTACAGAGGTGCTGTAAACTCTAGACTCTAGAAGAATGAAAAACTAATGAGAATCTCCTGTACTGCACATTTGTAAAAATGAAAAGTCTACGAGAGAATTAATGAGCACAGTCCTGAGACTCACATCAGGCTGAAATCTTGACAGGATTGCAAATACTGGTGTTTCATTTGTGAGCCACTGGAGGTCACTGTGGTTCTACCTCTCACACATTACAGCTCAGAATGGCACAAATCTACCTTCAGCAGACATGTATCAGGGCAAATGTACCGTCGCACACACAGTCCAAACCATCCCACTCAGCTATGCTTCCAATCTTCAAAACAAAATATACTGAAATTAAAGCTAGCTTTATGTCTTTATTTCTGTCTAAATATTTACTTCAGATTTTAGTTGATAATGTATTATGAAACAGACTTAATTCTGTGTCCTCAGGTTATTTTATCTTGTGTTTATGTTTGTCAGTTGGGGACAAATTTAAAATTTCAACCCATGATATAATTTTGTAAACAACTTATGATTAAAAAGTGGATGCTTCAAGAAAAATCTGCATAAAATTTTATTTCTAAGAAACTCCTTGAGTTAAATGCAGGTATGTTGAATTAAACTGAAACTGTAAGCTCTGTTAGTGTCTGAAGGCACCATTAAAGGCCAATGTTTTCAAATGTACTCTTTTAGCCTGAGATGGTTCTCCTGTCCTGAGCACAGTTAGCTAATGGTATGGAGAATGACCTAACCTCATCCTACTCAGAATCGTTCAGTAATTCATAAATATAACAAATGAAACCATGACCATTACAGTGTATTGTATGTGGGTGTGTTTGCGTATGAATTGGGAAACCGGAGCAAGCACATCTTAGTTAATCGGGTCTCCGTGGTGTGTTAATAGTGTTTTGTCTGTGCTGGCTTCTATTCATTCACATCCAGCGGAGAGGATCATCCGGACGGCTGAAAGCTGCTCTGCTCATTAAAACGCTGTTGGGAGCATTTGTGCCATCATAATGCCATAACTGACCTCCAGTGTCAAAACCAATTTAGAGAGAAAGACAGAGAGAGAGTGATGAATGAATGAACTGTGCAGGTGTGGTTGTGTCAGTTGGTACATGTTTTCCTGTGACGTTTCTACAACAATTTAATTCCACTAACAACCATCCCCGGTTTAGTGGCCGTTCACTTTATTGCTCTACTTTATGTCTGTCCTAGGCAGGAGTTTAAGAATTCAGATTGTACTTCCTAAAAAATAGCTTGTCTTAAAACCGTGGGCACTTAGGCCTCCCTCAATCCATTTAATTAAAACAATACTATAAATTACAAGCAATTCTATCAGGGAGAAGGTAAACCGAGAGGAAGCTAAATTATGACCTTGTGGTGCAGGAGCATTTTCAGCCGTGCTGCATAAATCCCTGACAGGAAGTGCTGACATGTCAATCACCGGGCTTTTTCTTCCCAGAGTGCTGTGCACAGATGGAGTATCATGAACAAGTGGAGGTTTCACGGCCGAGAGGATTTGGAGATCGGGTAATGACTTGCGCCCTGCTAAATACATCCTGAAGAGGCTGTTTGTTTGACTCCATCACATCGGTCTGTCTACCTGCTGGAACTCAAGAAGCTTTTCATCACACATTTCTCTCCACTTTTTCTTCTACTCTCTCCATTTCTTTTCCCTCTTTGCATGTCTCACTCACACGTTGTTCTCTCTGTCTCTCTCTGCGATTGCTTCAAAGATCTGTCTCTGGAGCGGCAGATTCAAGCATTATTGGTGGAGGAATCTTCTCTTCAGACTGGACTAATCGCTTCTGATGAGCACATGACAAAAAAAAGGTTAATAGAAAGCAACGAAATGACTACATTCAAGATCCAGAAAGGTACTAAAGACATCGTTAAAACAGTCGACGTGACTGCAGTGGTTCAACTTTAATGTTATGAAGAGACGAGAATACTTTTTGTGTGCAAAAACGAAACAAAAATAATGACTTTATCCAACAAATTCGTCTCTACCCTGTCAGTCTCCTACGCTATTTTTGTTGCAGCTCTTCCGTGTTTATGTCAGAACGCCGGCTCAGTATTGGCCGAGGCAGATCACGTGATCAGTACGACGCATGCATGTGATGCTGACGCTGGAGCCGGCCAATAATGAGTCGGCATTCTGACATAAACATGTAAGCTCTGAAGTGCATTCACTGGGTCAACTGTGTACGAGTCTGACAGGGAAGAGAAGAGATTGTTGAATAAAGTCATTATTTTTGCGCACAAAAAGTATTCTCGTCTCTTCATAACATTAAGGTTGAACCACTGCAGTTACATGACTGTTTTAACAATGTCTTTAATACCTTCTCTGGACCTTGAATGACAGTAATTGACGGTTGCTTTCTATTGAGGATATAAAAAACATGATTACATGGCAATGAAACTCAGGAATAAAGAGTGTTTGAGACACCACCCCCCCCCTCCCACACACACACACACACACTGCTGCAAATATCTGAAAGAGATGCTCTAATTCAGACACTATATATGAGAACTTGAGAAAAACAGAGCGGCTATAGGGAAGTTATGATGTTCATCTCTCTCTCTCTCTCCCTCTCTCTCTGTGTGTGTGTGTGAGAGAGAGAGAGAGAGAGAGAGAGAATATACAGCAGTGTGCAAATGTTCAAAAGCACATTAGATGCTTTTTCTTTTGCTTTAGTGTGCTGGTATGAAATATCAGTCTTAGAGTTCCCACCACTCCTTTCGGATATCTATATACTGTATAGTCAAACTGTCCAGGACTGAGCAGAAAACACTGCAGTACTGAACACCTGAACAGATCTGAATGCTGGAGAACACTGAACCTTCACACAAAGGTTTCCTAGGCAACCCTGCTCAGGTTGAGTCAAGTGGAAGAACAATAGAAGCAGCTCGGCTTCTTACACATAAAAGGATTAATTATTACTCGCCGTCCCCCAAGACCAGAAACAGAAAAGACTGAGAGGAGCGCTGAGCACAAGGAGGGCCCGGAATAAATGCTCCCACCACAACGACTTAACAGGATTCCAAACATGACTGCCTTCCACCCTGACAAAAGAAAACAGCCTCCCAAACTTTCGCATAAATCATGCTAATCAACAATTAAACTGTTTCTGCTGCAATCACAGACGTGTGTAGGCGCATGTGCGTTCCCTGTGTTAGCGCTGAGGGTCTCAATGCTGTCACCTTCGGCTGGTAATTGCTCTATTCTCTGGTCCATGTGTAGCACCAGTGTCCAGATGGATATTAATATCTGTCACACTCTAGCACTGAACGTCACACCACTGTCCTCAGCGCAGCATGGAGGCCTGATTTCTTCTGCACAGATAGAGCTGAATGAAAACAACACTCAAATCATTCTTAAACATCGAGTTAGTTCAACATTGTATTAGGACTCAAAGTCTAACTCGATAATGACGCAGTCTAAAAAGGATTTCATTTAAAAGAGGGCTAATTTGTCATTGTGTTATATGTTTGAGGAATGTCCTACAAGGTGATAGATCACTTTTGATGGTTCATTTGTAGGTCTTGACTGTCGACCTCTCTCCTGAAGAACTCCGGACATTATCCCAAAGTGCCACATGTATTTGAGGTCAGGAAGCAGCAGAACACCTGCGTCCCTGGATAAGGATGTTTGTTGCTGCAAAATGAGTCACAGCAGTAATTTGGTTGAGCGGAGCTCCGGCAGCTGTGCACGGCAAAGATCAGACAAAACAAACGAATCCGCTCGTCTGCACCTCAGGAGAGCATCTGTAGTAATGGATCTCTAGAAGCGCTACTGCAAACACACGTGACAAAATCTCACCGCAGAGCGACTTGAACACCAAAGTGAAGACTTGACTCTGTATGACCATCTTAAAATGAAGGCAGTTTTTACTGCTGTACAGAACATCTGATACCATATTGAACCGTAATGTGTACTGCTTTAAAAATGTATAATTGTTAGCAAACAACTCAAATATACAGACTTAAAGAGCTTAAAGTCTGTTCATACATTTATCTCCTTATTAGTTAATACTGGACCTGTGGAGATTTTGTATGTCTCTTTTCTTTAACACACCTGATTCAGCTCAAAATTGAGACTCATTTTTTCACAAGTATGCAAATCAATTGCTCTTCCAACAGACATATGAACTCAGATTTTACCCACGACTCCCAGACTGGTGACCGTTTCGTGTCAGGGAGGTTTGAATGGGGCATAAATGAACAACCACCTAAACCTGGCTAGGGTTAATGTTAGTGACATCACAGCATCAGATCTCTCAAAAAGCCACTAATAATAATCACAGAGGTCTGCTCAGTTTCCATAACAGTCAAATCCAGTTCCCTACAAGTTATCAGTGGTCCTCTGTGGCTTTTTGGAAACTGAACATTTTAAGAACAATGAAAATACAGTATCATCACCCAAAGCAGGTGGGTCCATTCACTGGCAGCATCTCTTAATAGTGACCTTGAGGATCAGACCCACTCAGTTAAGCTGGGAAAACAAAGCTCTTATACAACAAACTGCAACAACTTGAATGTTAAAGTAACTCTTTATCTACAGTTACAGCCAAATGTTTTAGGGAAGCAATAATGTTTCTGTCTGTAACAAGCAGTAACTCGCTGCGAGTTCAAGAAGCCTGAAGTGATACTGTGTAATACGTAAGCCGACAGGGAAAGGCTTCTATTTAAAGGGGTGGTTGATTATGATTTGACTTTTTTTAACTTTAGTTAGTGTGTAATGTTGCTGTTTGATCATAAACAACATCTGTGAAGTTACGACGCTCAAAGTTCAATGAAAAGGGAGATATTTTCTTTTACAGAATTCTATGTTTAAGGACTACAACAAACGGCTGGTAGGGACTACAGCAAGCTTCTTCCCGGGATAGTGTCATCACTAACCCTAAAATTTACATAAACTCCGCCCCCGAGAACACACAACAAAGGGGGCGGGGCCATGTTGGGCTGCTTTAGAGAAGAGGAAGAGTTGTTGTAGTAGAGTGTTGTTGTCATGCCGTCATTTTACGCCGGACTGCTTCACAAACGAGGGTCAATTCAACACAAAAGATTAACATGACGGCACATGCTAGTGGATGAGTTGAATCAACTCCACAGCAACTACATAAATTTATCCACTAACCATTCAGAAACGTCCAGTTTCATTCTAAAAGTTGTAACTTCTTCCTGAGTCTCTCCATCAGTGTCGACTCCGGTTTGAACAATGTAAGGCTGAACACCGTTACTGACAATCCTCATTTTGGCTGCGGGAGATTCTCCAGTTTTGTCGTTGTTGAGCTGTTAAAGCTCCGCCCTCTTCTGGAAAGGGGGCCGGGAGCAGCAGCTCATTTGCATTTAAAGGGACACAAACAAAAACGATGTGTTTTTGCTCACACCCAAACAGGGGTGAATTTGACAAGCTATAAAAAAATCTGTGGGGTATTTTGAGCTGAAACTTCACAGACACATTCTGGGGACACCAGAGACATTGTAGGTCCCCTTTAAGACTAAATCACCTTGGCACAACAGAAACTCACAATTAACCTTTATATTTTTGGAAATTGTAAAATTGCTGCCTCTTTAGGGTTAGAGTAAGACTGAGTTTCAAATTGTGGATGAGATTAAAATTGTTTTCATCAGCATCCTCCAACAATTCCATTCCTAAAAAAGAGGCCTCTGAGCAGGATAGAACGAGATTCCACAGTTATTATTAATAATTACAGTGCCTTTTAAACAAACATTTTCCATTTGCTCTTCATTTAATATAAATGCATGATAGAGAAAGTCTATCTAGCAAGTCGAGGAAAAATAAATAATAATAATAATAATAATAATAATTAAAGCACTAATATCAAGTACAAAACTATTGTGCAGTTAACCTATTGGACAAACAAATATTCCCTCTCATCTGTCTCTATCGGTCCATTAGAATGCAATTTCCCTGCGTAATATTCCATAAGATGGTCTCCTCTCTCTCTAATCCTTCACGCTCATTCTTCTTTAACGGAGGTATCAGAACTTTAAATGAGCTCCAAACACCCCCATCCCCTCTCAAGCTTGACATCTCCTCAGCACTTCCCCAATAAACACCCTCTCCATCTTATCTCCTACAGACCATGCCTGCCCCATCACACACAGGAGGGCCGCCGCTCTACAGCCCTAATCGCAGCGCTAATGCTGATTACAGCCGCGGCCGCGGTCCAGAGTCTTATCGCTGCTGCAGGGACATGCTAACCAGCCGGAGGACAGGGCTGTTTTCTCTACCAGCGGGGTCTCGGCCCTGTTTATTTGCTTCTCTTTATTCGTTCTTCTCTCCTCCCTCGTTTCCTGTCACTATCCCTCGCTGCAGCAGCCAAAAACTTAGTGAGGTGTGATAGTGAATCGAGTCTTCGCATGGCACAGTGTTTATGTGGAGCCGCTGTCTATGTAGAGAACTGGTCAATTCTGAGACAGAGAGAGAACGAGTTATTTAAACTGCACTCATTTGGGACTTGTGATGGAATTCCTGATAAATTAAGTTAAAGCAAAGTAGTAATAAAGGCGAGCAAATTCATTAAGCTGAACAATAGAGCTGTTAGAGTGTGCTGTTAACACAAGCACAGGATTTGATGGGTTCTCCGGTGTTTGTGAAACACACAGATGATTTTGCAGTGACGGGAAAAAAGAGACACAAAGAGCGCAAGTGAGAGAGAGAGATGTGGTCTATACAGGATCACTGGGGAGTTAAAAGGGGACTTGCTTGATCCAGACAGGGAGAAACAAACATTTCAAACAAAGTGGAAACAACATCTGGAACTCTTAATCCACTTAATCAAAGAAGTTATTTATTTGATATTTGGTAACACTTTAGATTAGGGAACAGTATTCACTATTAACTAATCGCTTATTAGCATACATATTGCTAGCATGTTGGCTGTTTATTAGTACTTATGAAGCACATATTAATGCCTTATTCTGCATTACCATATTCTACATTCCTTAACCTTAACCAATATCTAAAATTAACAACCACCTTATTAACTATTAATAAGCAGTAATTAGGAGTTTATTGAAGGGAATTATTTGATATAAGCCTAAGAGATAAGAATTAATTATACTCAAATGACAATGTAAATGCATTATACAGTAGCAGATGTAATGTGCTCAAAACCCTATATCTAAACACACCCATCACCCAACACTCTTAAATACAAGGAAAACTGAAAAACTGGCAAATAGGCTTTCCAACTAATCTAAATCTATATTTACATAGTATAACAGTAGTACATTTATCTCTATTACATGTTTCTTGCATTGTCCCGCAAAATTAAATCTATGTCCTGCAACAGAGCAAAAAAAAAAAAAAAAAAATATATATATATATATATATATATATATATATATATTAATTTTTCTGAAAAGGTCCAGATTCGGGGTCGAGTAATTCATTCAAAATTGGAAACAAATTTATTGAACAATCCCCAACATACATATGTAGGCCTAATAATCCAAACACAGGGAACTTGCCTGGCTGTCAATGAACTCAAGATGGGCTTTCAAAAAATTCCAATTAGACCCAGCTCAAAATATTGAAATCAGTAATTGAACCCATTGCATTGTGTGGCTGCATGGTGTAGAGTCCATGAATACAAACAGACTAGGAAAAATGGGAGACGTACCCAACTGAAATTCTACATGTAGATGACTGTAAAAGCAGAGATAAACACCAAACTCTGTATGAAAGGCTGAATTATTATTAAACATCCAAAAACAATTTATGGAAACACATCAAAACAAGTGATCCCTGTCCCAGGAGCCCCCTCTGATGCAATATATATATATTGGTTAGCGGACAGAGCTCACCAAATCTCAAAAGAAACTAGAAATTGACCATAGTAACCAACCTAAAATAAAGAAAAATTACAACTACATACAAGCTGGAGTGAGAGAGAGAGAGAGAGAGAGAGTGGTTGAGCCAGAGCTGCATTTCCTGTCTCAATGCACAAAAGAACATGAATCTTACACAATTTCCAGGATTACAGTAATAAAGATTTTAGGAAGAGAACGTAAAACAACAACCCGAATAGCAAAGCAATAAGCTTTACCTCCACTTGAGCTTTTGTTCATTCAATATCTATATTTTATATCTTTTTTAACATACGTTTCATTATTGACAGTTCAATTAATAGAGAGACATGTACTCGGGCTCTTCAGCTCTGGGCTAAACACTCATTGTCAGAGCCCGCTGTTGTGATGTTGGAGCAGGTTCACTGAGTCGTCCTGCATAGTGGGGTTAAAATGCTTCTTCAGGGACGTTTCCGTCTGTTTAATGTATCTACATGATTTGCAGAAGTTCAATATTTTCAGAGCAAACATGAGATTCCAGCAGATAGATGACATTCAACTTCCCCTCAGCCCACAAGTTATTACTGATCCTTTAATAAATAATTATTCTGTCTTTCTGGTTTCATGTGATGTTCCAGCAGTTGATCTGTGACGGTGCGGCTACAGTAGCGCTAATGCTCAGCGCTGGCACTGAAATCTTTCACACAAAACCCAATCCAGCAGCAGACACTGTTCTAATGAGCCTACGGGGGCTCAGCAGGTCCAAATTCCCATTTGACTTCACACAAAGCTTTTCCTACAAGCAGGTAATTGGCCACTGATAGGGACCATCTCTACCTCCGGTGACACCTCGACATCCTGTTTGCTAAGTTACGCCGCTTCCTGGAATCGGCCTGTCACTCGCCAACCATAGTGCTTGCGTTGGCACAAAACGCCTGACGTCTCAAAAATGTGCCCAACTTCAGGCACGAAAGGGCCTTCATGTGAGTAGAGGAAAACTCATTTCACTGCTGATCTGCAGCACTAGCAGAAAACGTGAAAGAAAGAGAGAGGGACAGAGAGAGAGAGGGTTGGAGCTGCTCCGGTATACTAGCTTTAAGCATATTTAAATATACTTTCTTCAGCAAATCCAATACCTGCCACATTAAAATAAAGTGCCTTTCTCCAGAGCTCAGCTACAGCGTGGAGGAAAGATCCATCGGGGAAAAACTCTCCAACACACAGAAGAGAGATGCTTTATATCACAGGACAATCAAATTCCTGCTGGAAATGCCATTAGTCTTTCGACTTTCTCTCTCTCTCTCTCTCTCACACACACACACACACACAAACACTTTGTTCATCCATTCAAAGTTAAGACTAGATCAGCCTCACAAATTATTTTACACTGTCAGTGATTTTATAAACTCAAAAGAAATCCAACTATTGCCAGATGCTAATGTTTTATTTAGTGTGTCTAGAAATGATCATGGCTGCTGTGCAGCTCCGTGTCACCAGAGGGTGCTGTGGCCATGAGTGAACCATAGGTGTACACACAAACACACGCACGCACACGCGCACATGTACGCACACATACACGTATGCACTCTGGATTCTATTTCACTTTTGTATATAAAAAAGTATACAAATGAAAAAAATATCAATACAATAAACTATGACTGTGCTAAACAGTCAGCTTAAGGTAGCAACAGGTACTATACTACAGTGAAATATCAAAATAACTCGTATATCACACACTAGAGTTGTGAGGATAAATTTGCAGTGCCAGCAAAATAGTGTTGGATTGTGGTTGTGTCACAGACACGCCAGGTTCCAGCATCACCCAATCACAGCGCACTCCAATCCCCCGGAGTACTAATCATCTGCACCTGCACCTCATCTTCTCACCATCACCACCAGCATAAAACACACTCACACACATTCACTCACTGTCCGGTCTCGTTTGCACATACTATGCTATATGCTTACCTCTTGGACTCCTTTGAAGATACCTACCTGTCTCCTTCGTCTCCAAGTCTCCTCGTGTTGTTCCAGTTTGTGTGTGAGTGTCTCCCAGTCTACTCGTCAGTCATCTCCTCACCACATCATCGTTCATCACTCCTGCAAAACCACAAAGGACAGTATTACCATTTATCATCATCTGCACTGCTCATAATCTTCATCTTCACTTACCTGCACTACCGTCTGCTCTGCTGTGTGTGTTAAATAAAGTCTGTTAACCGTTACCTCTGCCTCTGCCCAGTCTGTATCGTAACAGAAGACCGGACCGGAAAACATCGTCTTCACACACAGCATGAGCCAACCGGATCCCATTCAAGAGCTCGTCGATGTCCTTCGGCGAGCTCTTTCCACCACTCCAGCATCACCCATCCCAGCGATCACTTCGCAAACACCGCTACCTCTCCTTCACCACCTGTGCACGCCAGTCCCATGGCTAAACCGGCGCCCTACTCTGGTTCGGCGGAGGACTGCAGCGGATTCCTTCTGCAGTGCTCGCTGGTCCTGGAAGATGCAAACCGCACAATTTCCCCACCGAGAACTGCAGTGGCGTTCATCATCTCCCAACTGCAAGGCAAGGCGCCGTTGGGCTGATTCAATCTGGTCTCAAAACCATCCCATCACTCAATCAGTACTCGGTTTTGTGGCTCACTTCCAGCGAAGTGTTCGGGAAGCCCATCTCAGATTCTTCTGTTGGTGAGAAACTCTATAATTTAAAACAAGGATCTCTTTCTGTTAATGACTATGCCTTTGCAGTTTGGGACTCGCAGCATCCAGCGGCTGGAATGAGCAGGCTTTGATTACAACATATCGTCAAGGACTAGACCTCGCGTGCGTTGCATCTCGCTGCATACGAGGATTCCATCGGCCTGGAGCGATTCATTCAGCTCTCCATTCGTTTCGCCACTCGCATGCAGTCGTGTCTTGAAGAACACCAGGACCAGCCGCTGTTCTCCATCTCAGCCCATGCCGACCAGAATCCGTCAGCCCCCAGAACCAGCCAACGAACCCATGTCATTGGAAGGCACTCGGCTCTCCCCAGCTGAACGACAGAGGCGGCTGACCCAGAATCTTTGTTTATATTGCGGATCTCCTGGGCATATCCTCTCCACATGCCCAATTCGTCCTCCACGACCCATGGTGAGTGCCATCATACCATCTAATAAGAAGATGAAACCACTCACCACAACTGTAACACTTACTGCTTCTGATACTTCCCTTCCAGTTGTTGCCCTCCTCGATTCTGGGTCAGCGGTAACTTCATCTCCGGGACCTCTGTCGTCAGCTCAACATCAAGACCACGGCCACGCGCCGACCACCTACCAGATACGATCAGTGACTGGAGAATCTTTAAGCCGTAAACACATTCGTCGCTGCACGAAGCCATCCAGATACAAGTCGGCCTACTTCACGCTGAACACCCTCCATCTGCTGGTTCTGGAGGGATCCACCGCTGACGTGATCCTAGGGCGCCCTGGTTGGAGCAGCACAACCCAACACTCTCCTGGAGAACTGGCGAGGTCCTGAAGTGGGGCGAAACCTGTTTCCATGACTGCTTCCCGGCCCCAATACCACATTCTCCACGCTTTGAAACTCTTCCTGTTTGTGCCACGACCATCGAGAGCCCGGTAGACCAACGCTCATCGACATCCCAGAGTGTTACGCCCCCTTCAGCGCACGTATTCTGCCTCAACGAGCCTCCAAGCTGCCTCCACACCGGCCATGGGACTGTGCCATCGATCTGCTTCCGGGTGAACCAGTGCCTAGGGAAGGATATACCTCTATCCATCCCGGAGGAGAAGGCCATGGAGGAGTACATAAAGGAGGCTCTCTCACAAGGTTACATCCGACCATCCACTTCCCCTGCTGCTTCTAGCTTCTTCTTCGTGGCCAAGGGCGGAGGCTTGAGGCCCTGCATTGACTACCGCGCCTTAAATAATATCACAGTAAAATTCCGTTATCCCCTTCCTCTCGTCCCATCAGCCCTAGAACATCTCCGTGGTGCCACTGTCTTCACAAAACTGGACTCTCCATGGCGCATAACTCATCCGGATATTTGCGAGGGGCGAGTGGAAGACCGCCGTGACACCTACCGGCCACTCTAATATCTGGTTATGCCGTATGGCCTGGTCAACGCCCCTCCGTATTCCAGGATTTCATTCATGAGGTGCTCGGGAGTATCTCCATCGGTTTGTCCTGGTCTACATAGATGACATCTTGATCTACTCGGAGCCTGGCCGAACATCGCCACCACGTTGGAGGTCCTCCAACAACTCCGCAAGTTTCATCTATTCCTCAAGGCAGAAAAATGTTCATTTCATCAGTCTTCAGTCCATTTCCTCGGTTACATCATTGACAGCAGTGGCATCCGGATGGACGAGGGGAAGGTGGAAGCTATCAAGAACTGGCCAACTCCCTCATCCATCAAGGAACTGCAAGATTCTCGGATTCTCAAACTTCTACCGCCGCTTCATCCACAATTACAGCTCCCTTGCCAGTCCACTCACCAACCTGCTCAGACATAAGCCCAAGTCTCTGTCCTGACTCCAGAGGCCACGGAGGCATGCGACCAGCTCAAGACAGCCTTCACCACCGCTCCTCCTCATCCACCCCAACCCAGAGCTGCCCCTTCGTTGTCGAGGTGGATGCCTCCACCACAGGAGTAGGAGCGGTGTTGTCCCAGCAGCAGGGAATCCCAGCCGACTCCATCCATGTGCCTTCTTCTCCCAAGCTCAACCCGGCGGAGAGAAACTCACGACATCGGCAACGTGAACTCCTAGCTGTTAAGCTCGCCCTGGAAGAGTGGAGGCATTGGCTGGAGGGAGCCAAACACTCCCTTTCAAGTCTTCACAGACCATAAAACCTTGAATACTTACGTTCTGCAAAGAGACTCAACCCCAGACAAGCCCGCTGGGCCTTATTCTTCACCAGATTTAATTTTACCATTTCCTACCGTCCTGGCCCCAAAAAATATTAAAGCAGATGCTCTCTCCCGACTCCATGCTCCAGAGGAAACTCCAGAAGATCCAGAACCCATCATACCCAAGGAACTCATCATCAGCCCCATCTCCTGGTCAGAAGAATCCGTACCCTCCTCCAATGCTCCACCAACGCCTCACGGAGTTGTCCACCTGGCTTGCTACCTCCCAAGATCACGACGCACTCCTCTCATCCATTCAGCCCACACGCCACTTGGCACTGGTCACCTGGGCCAATGAAACCTCTCGTTGCTGAGGAACGCTTCTGGTGGCCCAACATGGCAGCTGATGTCAGAAGGTACGTGCAGGGCTGTAAGGAATGCGCCATCTCTAAGAGCCCACGCCATTTACCATCCGCAAACTCCTACCTCTGCCCGTTCCCCAACCGACCCTGGTCACACCTAGAGTCGATTTTATCACCGACCTGCCTGCCTCAAATTACAACACTTGTATCCCTGAGTGGTTGTGGACCGGTTCTCGAAGTCCTGCGCCTAATACCCCTAAGAGGCCTACCCACTGCTATGGAGACGGCTGAGGCCCTATTCAACCATGTTTTCCGATACTTCGGTATCCCAGAAGATATCGTCTCCGATAGGGGTCCACAATTCATTTCTAAGGTATGGAGAGCCTTCTTCTCGCTCCTAGGTGTGACCATCAGCCTGACTTCCGGATACCATCCACAGTCGAACGGGCAGACGGCGGGCGGAAGATCCAAGAGATCGGTCGCCTACCTCCGTGCACCTTCTGTCATGACCACCAGGACTCTTGGAACCAGTACCTGGGTTGGGCCGAGTCGCCCAGAACTCTCTCCGTCAGCCTTCCACCGGCCTCACACCATTCCAATGCGTGCTTCGGTTACCAACCCCCACTGTTCCCCTGGTCTGGGGAACCCTCTGATGTACCATCTGTGGATTACTGGTTCCGAGAGCGAGAGGGTCTGGGACTCAGCACATCATCAACTGCAACGAGCCCTGCGCAGACGCAGGATGACAGCAGACCTTCGCCGGTCCAGCTCCCTCCTACCAGCCCGGTCAGAAGGTCTGGCTGTCAACCAGGGACATCCGCCTGCGTCTGCCCTGCCGGAAGCTGAGTCCCAGGTTCATTGGTCCATTTACCATCACCAAGCAGATCAACCCAGTCACGTACCAACTCCAGCTACCTCCTCACTACAGAATTCACCCCACATTCCATGTTTCACTACTCAAACCTCACCACCCTTCTGTTCCTCTCTCCACAGGACCTGGCGTGGCAGCCTCCGAACCCCCTTCCACTTATCCTGGACGGGCGCCGCTACGAGGTTCACGAGATCTTGGACTCCCGGCCTTGCGTGGTGGTATCTTGGAATACCTGGTGAGCTGGGAAGGCTACGGCCCAGAAGAACGCTCATGGGTCCCCAGGGATGACATCTTGGACCCCAACCTCCTTCAAACCTTCCATTCAAACCACCCTGACAGACCAGCCCCGTGGAAGAGGTAGGCCACCACGACGTCAGTCCTCGGCCCTCAGGAGCGGGCCGTGGAGGGGGTACTGTCTGACACACGCCAGGTTCCAGCATCACCCAATCACAGCGCACTCAATCCCGGAGTACTAATCATCTGCACCTGCACCTCATCTTCTCACTCATCACCACCAGCATAAAACACACTCACACACATTCACTCACTGTCCGGTCTCGTTTGCACATACTATGCTATATGCTTACCTCTTGGACTCCTTTGAAGATACCTACCTGTCTCCTTCGTCTCCAAGTCTCCTCGTGTTGTTCCAGTTTGTGTGTGAGTGTCTCCAGTCTACCTCGTCAGTCATCTCCTCACCACATCATCGTTCATCACTCCTGCAAAACCACAAAGGACAGTATTACCATTTATCATCATCTGCACTGCTCATAATCTTCATCTTCACTTACCTGCACTACCGTCTGCTCTGCTGTGTGTGTTAATAAAGTCTGTTAACCGTTACCTCTGCCTCTGCCCAGTCTGTATCGTAACAGGTTGATGGAGCTGCTTGAAATGTACTTATGACACCGTGTCTACACCGGACGTGAGTGGCGCGACATGACGCGTCAAAAGACAATAGAACCCATTATAATCAGTGATATTGTGACACAACAAATTCCCGACAGTAAACAGATTCCTCCCTCTATTTCTGACATAGTCCAAGTGCTTTGCAATGGTTGTTTTGTCGCGATCAGTGTAGACAGCTTTTAGCTGTTGCGGTGTGATACGATGCAACACGTCAACGGTCGCGTCTGGTGTAGACACGGTGTGAGTCGACTTCCCTTTGCCCACTTGACAAAGTGAAATGCATTTCAAAAGGCGGCAGGGATTGTTGGCATGTGCATTTGTATTTTTTGTACTTATATTGCACGTACATTGTAATTGCAGGCTGTCTCTACTTACTGTGTGTCGACAGACATTAATGTTATATTAAAGCTATCAAACGTTGATAATGCTATATAATTAACGTTATATCAAACTTTCATAAAGGCCTTACAGCTACTTCAGGTCCTTTGTAAGTTCAAAATAAACACATGACTTGCATTTAAAGGGCTTCTGTGATGCTTCACTTTATGATTGTTAAATGTGGACACATACAAACAAACAAACAAACAAACAAACATGTGCACTGGGTCTGTATCATTGTTTATCATTGTAAGGTAACAACTCTTGAGGTAATTAACTCTTTCCCCGCCATTGACGAGATTTTCCGCCATTTATGACACAATGCTTCCCCACCATTGACAGGTTTTTCTGGCTTTCCATGTTTTCACTGTTATATGTCAAGTCAAGTCACCTTTATTTATATAGCGCTTTTTACAATGCAGATTGTGTCAAAGCAGCTTTACAGTGATAACTGGTATATAATTTTGGCTGCACAGCAGCTCTTAAAGAAAATTGTGTCATCATCCATCTTAAGTAAATTCAGTATTGATTCATTCCGATATAAGAATCAATAGTTATTAATTTAGTTAATTTATCTATATCAGCACTGGAGTAAACAGTGATGTCATGATCCAGCTCAGTTCAGTTCGCATACAATGGTGTCAATGCAGGCAGATCAAAACATCAAATGTCAAGTGTCAATATGGTAGGGGGTGCTATTACACATCTTCTGAAAGAGTACAGACTTTGGATTTAAAAACAAGCCAAGAAGAAGCAGAAACAAGCGACAGAAGCATTGCTGACGCACATATAAAATAACATGTTCATCAAACATTAAACAGCATATAAATCAAAACTGCCTAACGTTACTGAATGAAATGTTGAACCCATGAAAAAACTGTGAAGCTTTGAGGTGTTGATGGACTCGATCTACTCCATCTGTGTTCTGATCATTGCTCTGAATCCCATACGGACAAAGTCCATTTCTCTGCTTTTTGTTCGAAAGAACGAATGATACTAGAATAAAACGTTTTTGTTTGTTTAAAAGCAAAAGCTCTGTTTTTTCTTTTAATATATTGTATGTTCAGATAGTCATACAATAAAATATTCTGGAGACCATGACATTTTTGTGAATCTGATCAAAAATGCTGGTGCTGACTGACAACTTTTTTAAAAACCGCTGGTGGGGAAACAGATAAAGACCTGGAGAGATCAACATGTCACTTTTATAGTGATGATGGATCATTTAACACTGAACTCACATCACATACTGTTTGAGACGAATGCATATCATATCTGAGTGTGTGTGTGTTTTAGTGAGGTCAACTTGAGCAATCTGCACTCATTTAGTAGATAAATAAAACCCCTTCTGAACATCTGCTAAAAAAGGACAGAAAATTGTCATTTCATCTTTCTGCTCTATAAAGACGCCTCTGACACATAATAAGACCGTGCTGAGAAATGACTTTATCTTAGAACGCACTGCCGTCTTCCCTCCAGAGGAAATGTTTCTGAATCAAAATGCATTTGAGTTTAGCATTTATTACATTTCAAAAGGGACACTATCAAACAGTTGCCAAATCGTACAGATGTCAGGAGACGAATTAAATGTCAGTGGTGCCAGTTCAGTCTTTTTGTAATGTTCATTATATCTGTGTAATTGCTGCAGTAAAAAGATGTGACAGAACTGCAGTGAGAGTGGGTAGAAACTAAACACACGGACAGCAAGAAAAGAATTCTGACCAACATGACATCTGTTTGATACTTTACAATGACCCGCAGTCCAGTAATGAAGCCCTGCGTGAGATTATGAGAGATTCTGTAACACAAGGGCCATGAGTTTGATTCTCAGAAAACATGCAAGAGAAACAGAATGTATTGTGAAGCGCTCTGGAGAACAGTGTCTGCCGAATACATAAACATAAATGTGTTATTGCCATTACACTAACAGTGGGCAACATTTAACTCTCGAGTTGGGGTTGGCAAGAAGAAAATCAAGAGTCTTTTTGTACCTGCATCAGCAAATTATTTGCAGATATTTTAAACAAACGAGTTGAACTTTGCTTGTTACTTGTTTATTTACACATTTATTTAATAATTTATTTAATTTCATTATCACAGGAATCATTGTCCATCATTTTGCGAGCAACTGGTGATAAAGAAAAATGCCACGTCGCAATATTGAAAATATCTCCATTTTAAAGCATGAAGGTGAGTCAGTGGATATCACACAAACAATGTGCAAATTTTGCGTGAGAGTTATGCCGGTGAAGAAGTCTCAAACACCAGTCAATTATTCACTACAGAATCTGAAAGTAAAAACTGACCGACATCTGACGCTGCATTAATATTCTCTTAGAGATGATGAGAGAGGAATCTAATTTATTTTTATTAATACAAGTATTTCATGTTAAACAAGTTGCTTTTCAAAGGGAGTAAGATAATCTATAACTAATCTGTTATTATCCTCGCAGTGCATTGGTTATGCGATGATGCAGCGATGCACTATGAAATTATTACAGGGAAGATGAATTGTAATATTAATTTAATAATAAAAGTCGCCTAATGATAATAATAATAATTTAATACATTAATTGGAAATGTTAAATACTCTTTATCTCTGATAGTTGATGATTTTGACCATATCACTGACTATCGACATTACACCCTTGTCAATTGGCGCAACCCGGGTCATTGCGGGTCCTGCGTGGCCATTTTTTTGAATGGTCTGTTCAATGTTCAGTACTACAATATCCAAAAGTCTCTTCCATATCTAACAGTGTCTCTTATGTATGTTTTCAGTCGGCGCAAGCAAGAAAAATTCTTTCACACGATGCGGAGTTCATCAGCACAGTCGAGAATAACCTAAAGAGGTTTCCAACGTTTACCGTGGACGAGCTTTGACTCTCTGAACAGTGAGTTTTTCTTGTTTACGCCATTAAACGGGTCATTAACCGCTACAAATTGCAGCGGAGCTGACGGCTCACATCGGGAATTCTCATCTTCTGAATGAGTGACACTTGTCTGCTCAGTTTCCTGTCCTCCTTCAGCAATTTCTGTTTTTGTTTTCTTGGAGAAGTAATTATTCAGTGTATTGTGAGTCTGGGACTCTTAGCCATTTTGTCTGATCAGTAAAGTTTTCCCTAATATTAGTTATACTAACGACGATAAACTAATACATAACCTATTGCTCTTATTTTGTTCTACTGCCCCCAACATCAACATGGAGATGTACATATAAATACATATTAAACAATTTTCAATTGTTTAAACAATCCCCCCATGACACTAACAGTGTAAACTTGAAATTTCAAAGTAAAAGATAGGATTTAGTCAAATGATTGATTATTAAGTCATTTGATTAAAAAATGTTTTAAAAAATGGTGGAATAATCAGTAAATGAGATGAATACAGAGCCATAGTTTGTTTTAATTACATGTTGCAAATGAGGTGAACGATTTACACAGATGTGGCGGCTAAAAACAATTTACATGCTAGTGCTGTGGGCAAAAATTACCAACGGAGAGAAAAACAAAGAACGAGGAGGGAGGTTGTCACAAAAAGATAAACTAGTCATTAGTCGCTGTACTGGCAACCATCACATGCTAAAACAAAGACGGATGATGACTAGAATTACAGAGAAAGTGATCTGTTTCTTTCAGCTAGATCAGCAGTGATGGACAGCTACGTGAAGAAAATGCATTGATGCATCGCAATCGTACAGATTTCACAATCGTAAGGGAAAGAACCATAACTGTTGCCCAAATTAGCCCAGTTGACCAGCCTCAGGCTTCAGCGATGGTTTTACCTTCCTCATGTCACACAGTTGCGGTGACCATGGAGACGAGGAGGCTGAACTCTCAGGCCTCCAGCAGCGCGGTGGAGAGACGCCTGCTGCTCGCTGAGAGGGAGGAGAACAGCAGGAGAAGTGAGGGAACACAGGGCCGCGGTGTCATCTGAGGAATACTAATGAGTACAGCTTGTTCAGAGCAAAACAATGCAAGGTCCAATATGGATGCTCTGTGCAGTTTTGATAAGAGCATGTGTTAGAACATACGGTACGACCGCACAGCCTGACGTCCTGAATGATGCTCAATTAAACCTTCAGATTACGCTGGTACGCAGATTCGGTCCCGTTCACACTCGGCCTACATTACAATCCAGTCCTGTGGAGTTTTCCAGTGTAATAGGGCCCTTTAACAGATGCTTTTACCCTTACAGTAATTTCTCACCTGAGGGTCAGTGTCTTCACTGCTGATAGTCAAAGATCAAGCCTTGAGGCAGCTGAACCCACAACCTCTGTAAATGAAACCAGCCTTCATCTCTTAATGTCCCTTGTTTAACCCTTGACAGAGTCTGTAAATCAGCTGTAACCTACAAGGATTTCCATACGAACAAAAAAAAATTCCTGTTCTGTCAAAGTGCAACAGAGCCTTTGACCTTCAACTCCAAATGAACATATACTCAAACACATGAAGTTCACATGATGATCCTGAACGTCAGAGTTAATACTAGTTAACATTATCTTAAAGGAATAGTTCACCCAAAAATGAAAATTCTGTCATCATTTACTCTCCCTCAAGTTGTTCCAAACCTGTATGAATTTCAGTAACACTTTCTATGAAGACCATGCTTATAATGATTTATAGTCACATTTATACTTATTTATAAGTAAGTATTACTATTCTATAAATATATTTATAAAGACTGATTAAGATCTATACTGCATTATAAGAACAGTTATAGATACATTTATATTATTTTTATAATTACTTATGAGCCACGCATTTGCTTTTTCAGTATGCATGCTAATAAGCTATTATACACTGATTTATAAATGATCAAATATAAAATAGTTCCAGAGACACTTGTTTGCTGTATCAACTAGTCATTATGTCTTGAATGGATAAAGTTTGCATTAGAGGTAATGAATGGTCATTTTGATTTGTTAAAATCTATATCTCCTCAGCCATATGCATGGTATTGCTTGTAGCAGTTTGGAATTATACTTAAAATATTGTTGCAGTGTTTGTAACATTAAAAAAGATACTTTTTTTTTTTTCAACTGTTTGTATTAATGATTTCTGTTTTTGTTTTTTGTTTTTATTACAGGAATTGTTGTTCATTAGTTACATTAACAAGTAAGCAACTTAAAATGTAAAATGAGCACATATTCATGATTTCTTAACATTTGATTTAGGAAAATTGCATCCTATGTTTTCGCTTTACTTGAAGCCAACAATGATGCATTTATAGAGATTAGTAACTATTATTACTCACAATAAGTATTTATAAGAACACAACACAGCTATTTATAACAATATATTCACTAATTTAATAGAAATAGATCTGAAAAAAAAAAGTCATTGTAACTATAATATAATAACATTATAGCAATGCAAGCTGCATCTTTATAAATACATTCATGGAACCATATGACGGACTAATTAATACTTATAAATCAGTGTATAATGGATTATGAACATGCATTGAAAAGAAAAATGCATGACTTATAAGTAATTATAAAAATAATATAAATGTAACTATAACTGTTCTTATAATGTGGTATTGATCTTAATAAGTCTTTATAAGTATGTTTATAAAATAGTAATACTTGCTTATAAATAAGTACAAATGGAGCTATAATTCATTATAAGCATGGTCTTCATAAAAAGTGTTACCAAATTTCTTTCTTCTGCTTAACACAAGAGAAGATATTTTGAAGAATGTTGGTAACCGCACAGTTGATGGACCCCACTGACTTCCATAGTATTTTTTTTTTTTCCTACTATGGAAGGCAATGGGGTCCATCAACTGTTTGGTATCCATATTCTTCAAAATATCTTCTTTTGTGTTAAGCAGAAGAAAGAAATTTGGTAACACTTTTTATGAAGACCATGCTTATTTTTATTTTTAAACATTATTTTAAAGGAATAATGTAATGGATTGTGTTCAGGGAAGGAGGAGGCGGGAACATAACGGAAAAAAAAAAAAAACCCAGGAAAAAACGTAACTTTAATCCAAAAATAAACAAACAACAAAATGAAAGTAAAGTGACAGCCCCTCACGGACAACTGCAGCATATAAACATAATAAAAACAATTTTATGTACATGCTTTAATTTAAGCAGTAAACCTCCGCTTTTTGTTTGCCAAAAAAAAAAAAAAAAACAGGTTTTGGTAATAATTTTTTACTAAAACATAAAATATCAAATATAGAAAAATTAAAATAACACAGAATTTCTAGGAAAATTATAAAACATTTCATACAGGGCACTGTTATTAATTTTTAATTAAATTATTAAATTGTTAAACTTTTAAGAATTACATTTATTAAACATCATTTATGATTATTAAAATTTAATTAAACCATTAAAATGGTTGTGAAAAATTTGTGGAAAAATGGATTTCATAAGGCCCTATGAATGCGAGACGTGAGACCCGAGTGACGCATCAGCACCTCTTCAAACTAAAGAAAAGGAAAGAGAGTGAAGACAATAAGTGTCCTGCAGTTTTACAGCGTTTCGCTTCAGCTGACGTCTTAGAAGGTCATATTTCCCTCTTATTAGAGAGGTGGCCGTGGCGTGCCAGAGTAACTGATGGTTGACAAAGGTGCATGAAGAAAAGCCTTGATCTTCCAAAGAATCATTAAATAAGACCTTGTTCAGGTTGCTTCTGTAATAAAGTACTGTACAGCAGCACTGGCAGCTTCATCTGGCACATATACACATATTAAATATTTGTATTAGTCTTGTGGAAAAAAAAAACAGGAAGTTGGTGCATAATGTCAGATTAACAAGATTACTCAACACTTTGGAGCCTCTACTTTGATAGAGCAAAACGAAAGTTCTCGTGGTATTGTGTTCTCTACTTCGTGCCGCTAGTCCATCGGCTGCACTGGTCCACCGTTCCACAGCTGCAGCTCTGAAAAACGGTTTAATTTTAAACTTCTAACAGCGCTAATGAGCTGCGCACAGAATGTTGCTTTCGGAAGTCAAGTTGGAGATAAAAGAAGGAGGAGGAAGTAGGTCAACACTGCGCTTTCTCCCAAAACAGCAGAAATCCACTTACAGCAGAACTCTCAATGCCACGACGGCTCCAGCTCTGGGGCCGAGAGACAAACACTGCCAGAAACCTACAGAATATTTAAAACTGTGCTGTTTCTCACAGTCCTGCTGCTGTCATGCTAGCCTGTGTCTTACTGACGGTACTGGCCAACAGCTCATCAACATCCGTAAATACATAATGCAATTAAGACAGTCTAATGAATATTCATAAGCTAATATAATGAATGCTCATCCTCTCAACTGACAGTGAATCTAATAAAAAAACATGGAAAAGACCTATAGGCAACAATCTGTGGGTGGCAATAATCATTTCATTTGCACTTTTATTTTCATAAATGAACACTCATAAATTGTATATGATTTATGCTGTCACGTGTCCATGCGCCTGTCATTTCTCTACATCAGCCTGTGTGTGTCCTGGTGTTTCAGAGAGAGATCCGGGTCTTTCCTCAGCTGCTGTACAGACTAAAGAGAAGGAGATCCTCACCTTCAGATGATCAGTGAATCCTGCTGACAGAGGATAAATGAACTGACCTCATGAAGTGAAAGGATGTTTGTGAAACCTTCTCTCAGTGAGAGACATTCACATTTATTCATTCAGGGGGTGCTTTTATTCAGACACATGATGAATACCGCAACAAACGGCATTGATCCCAACTCCTCAGCAGAGTATGAGTACGAGATACAGTGAGAAACTGAGAGACAACAGTGAGAGAGGAGTAGAGTTTCTCTATGAAAGAGCAAGAAACAATAAGCGCATTACAGTTTTTACTGTCGCTACGACACATTTCACAATACTTGAGTCACTTTTCTACACTCTTCACTCAGAGATCACAGCATCAGTGGATAAACTGAGGATCATTTATCTTTGCTTAAAATGTGTTCAATGACGACATCTTTTCTCACTCAAACTCCAGCAAAACTCCTCAATGAACCTACAGGCCAATCTGCACATGTTCACATACTCTTTTAAAAAAAACACGAGTTTAAAATTAATACAATACATAATACAAAAATGAAAAAGACAGACATTTGCTACATTTCTACAGTAATATCATAGTGAATATCTATTCTGAATCTAAAAAATGAAATACTATCAAAGTAATTAGATGTAGCTGTTTTGTGTGTGTGTGTGTGTGTGTGTGTTGTGTGTGTCTGTGTGTGTCTGTGTGTCTGTGTGTGTGTGTGTTGTGTGTGTCTGTGTGTGTGTGTGTGTGTGTGTGTGTGTGTGTGTGTGTGTTGTGTGTGTCTGTGTGCGCGTGTTTTTGTGACTTATGAGGACACACATTTGTATAATGTCATAGGTATTACACTAGTATTACGATGTAAACATGAAATATGAGGACATTTCATGACTCCTCATATTTAAAATAGCTTTAAAAACATATTAAACAATGTTTTATTAAAAATGTAAAAATGCAGAATGTTTTCTGTGATGGGTAGGTTTAGGGGTAGGGTTAGTGTAGGGGGAGAGAATGTACAGTTTGTACAATATAAAAACCATTATGGAGAGTCTATGGAGAGTCCTCACTAAGATAGCAAAAGAAACCTGTGTGTGTGTGTGTGTGTGTGTGTGTGTGTGCGTGTGTGTATTATGAAACAGTCTGTATACTGTAAACGATTTCTGTTGTTTTCACAGTATTATACTGTAGATTTTGTTGATTTCACAGGATTGTTGCTGTATTCTTAACAGTTTCCAGCTTTATAAGCTGTGTACAGTATGATATTGTAGATTTTCAATGCATTCTGGGAAAATACAGTACTAAATGACCGCGAAAAACAACCACACACCTCCTCACACATGACAGACTCATCATGAAGGTGAAAGCCCACAAGAGTATGGTAGGTAAACTTTTCTTTTTTCACTTTATATGTTTTATTCTGATCTTATTTGCAAGATATAAAGCTATGTTTTAGTTAATACATTTCCATAAAAATATCTGAGCAAGCGTTCATTTTCTGGCCTTTTCCTCCTGCAGCGTGATGAAGATGAAAGTCCTAGGACGGAGTATGTGAAATTGGTGGGTACTTAAAAACACATGTAACTGCCTTATTTGTTTTATACAAATGTTATTTGCAAAGTATAAATATGTTTGAGTTAATAAATATATGTATGAACATCGGAGCGGGTGAGCATTTCCCATTTAAGCCGCACTAACTAGAAACTTCCTCCCGCAGCGGCGCTGGGAGACCAGCTGGGCCATTGCGAGACAGGCGGGAAAAGTCGTTGCAATAAAGAAGACCCTTTTCTTTATAGCATGTGGTTTTAAACGTTTTAAGATGATATGTATTCGCTGGTTATTGTTGTATACTGCTACTAATTAAGTACTTTAACTCTTCAAACTTTTATTTTTATATTTCCAACAGTTAATTGTATTTTGTTCATTAATGAAATAAATATGCTGATCAATCTGTTGAAGTTCAGCTATGAAATGTAAAAGATGGAACCTAAATAAAGCTGTTGATGTGAAGCAATAACTTGTGTTATTGAATATATAACAGTAAAATTAAAATAAATAAATAATAAAAATAAAGTGTAAAAATAACTACAGTAGTTTTAAGCATACTGTAAAATAAAGTACAGCATTATACTTAATGCTGTACTTTATTTTACAGTATGCTTAGTTATTTTTACGTTAATTGTACTGCGGTATGAAATACAGCAACTACAGGATAATTGATGCCAGTAAGTTACTTGTTAATTTGACAATAAACATTTTACAGTGATAACACCGTCTGAAATGAACTCATAATTATAGCGAGACCTACAGACGTGGCCATCGGAACATCAGTGAGTCTCTATGTATCTTTTATTGTCGGGAATAAGACATGAGACGACCTGAAAGTATTTACATATTTTCAAAAGCATAAACCGCAATTAGACGACACAGAGAATCATCCATTTGATGAATGTTTTATGTTCAACATATTTGCAAGGCTTTCATGAATTTCTATGACTGATTCACATAATTCTGATTACAGACTCAATCCCGCACAACCAGATGTCACATTCCAGCTTGTTGGTTTTGTGTTTTCATCTAAACGCGTGTCACTCTGTATCACAGCGCGGGTTGCAGCCATACAGAGATCAATTAAGCCTTTTGTTTTCACAGCAAACCGACCTGCAATTACACACACTTATTTAAACACAGCATGTGAATATGATGTAGAGCTGAGAAACCCCACTGATGCAAAGGAATCTTAAATCACTGCAGATGGTTTGCGTGTGTGTGTGTGTGTGTGTGTGTGTGTGTGTGGACAGGAATAAAGGAGGATGTGGACTCGTTTAGGAGGATAATCTGTTTCCTGAGCCATTGTCACTAAACGAGACAGAATCTGCTTGTTAAGGGAGGGTTTGGGTCACACATGCTCTCTGAGCCTCTATTTAGCAACACAAAGCCTGCAATTATTGCTGTCCATTTGTGACTTTGCACTGTAATTTAGCTGCGAGAAATCTCTGCCAGTTGCTGCAGCTCACAGTAACAATGGCTCTGTCCTTGAAGGCCCCATTTCCGACTAAGATAATGCCGTTTACTTTTCCTTTTTTATGTTAGAGTCACCTCATCTGCTCTGTCTTCTGTATCACTGTGAGATTGCCCGATGGCAACACATAAAGCACCTTGGCCATGAGGCAAAATCCATGATGAAATTATGTTCAACTCCAGGGCAATCAGACACTAAGAGTCGGTCCTGCAATGAGAGCGTCTGCTGACGGCACGACTGCTGTAAAATATTGCGCTCATAGGAGCCCTGAGCCAGCTCATGTAAAGAATCTAACCCTACCTGAGGAGTTCATAGAAGGGTACACAGAAAGCAAGTGCTAACATGAAATAAAAACAATAACATTCAGCAAAGCAATAACAGTTTCATATAGCCAAATGTGATGAACACATACTATATTATAATATGTATAGGATGATCACAAAAAATAGACAGCTACATTTGAGATGCTGCTGCAGGTGGAAGTAATGTGTACCAATGAAAATTCACTCAAAAGAGCAGATGGAGACGTTCTCCACAGTATTTTAATTTCTGTCTGCTAGGACATGACCACATCTGACATCTGTGCAGAATTCTTCATGTCTTGGGGACATTCAAATGGCATTTAAACTATGGGTTAACTTTCCTAAGACTTTGCCCTAGGCATCCATCCATCCATCAATCATCTTCAGATGAGCTGAGAATTACTAAATACAGAGTTCAATGGTACGTCACAGTCAGTCTAGTGACCGTCTGTTGAACAAACTGCCTCTCGTCCTGAAGCAACAACAATGTGAAACTGGCCCCCAACAGAATGCGTTTGTTTTTTTGTTTTTTGTTTTTTTTTGGTTATACCTATTAATAAACCCATAGTATGCACTGTGCACATCTTAAGGAAACTACTCTTGAGGTAATATAGACATGAATCCATCCATACATCCATGCATGTAGTGTCGGGGGTGCTGGAATCTATCCCAGCGTCTCGGGCTGAAGTCAAGGCAACACTCTGGACAGATGGCCAGTCTGTCACACACACACACACACACACACACACACACACTCACACCTACAGACATTTTAGTGTTTCCAGTCTCATATGCTGCATGTCTGTGGACTGTGAGGGAAACCAAAGCACCGGGAGGAAACTCACGCAGACACAGGAAGAACATGCTGACTCCACACAGAAAGTGCTCCAACCAGGTCTTCTTGCTGAGAGGCAACAGTGCATAAAGGACCATGGCAACGCACTGCTTTAAGCACCCACAACGAATGTTAGGCAGACATTTATATATTTAAAAAAAATTCAAAATATCTGAAACCATCTGCCTGTACTAGTACAGCTGTACCAGCAAATTACTGTAATTTGTTCTCCATAAATGTCAGGAGTCCCACCACCATCAGCGTAGGAACCCAGGAGTTGTGTGCAGCTTGAGCTTTCTAGCAAACAGCACAGATCAGCAGATCTTGATCAGATGAGGAGAAATGTTCAGACAGCCATGACAGGTCTGAAAAGATAAGATATGTAGAGGTATTGCTGGAGAAATGAGAAACAAAGCACAAAGAGAGAGACTGGAGAGAGTGCGTTTAAAGATCTGATTGGTCATGGTGCCAGAGGGATTATGGATCTTTCTTTAAAAAAAAAAAGACAAAGCGGAAAACTAGGTCAGGTACAGTTCCAAATTAAAAAAAAAACAAAAAAAAAACAAACAAACAAAATAATCTGAATAGAAACAGCTCCAAACTCAGAGAACCAGTGAGAAAACAGCACAGCTCATGACTTACAGACATCTGCTGATCAATCACGATGAAGAAGTAAGAGAACAGATAAAAGAAACACGTTAACTGAGAGAGAAGTTGAATGAAATCAAAACTCAACGATGGGAGCGTAACGTCCACATGGACGACTCTGACAGTCATGCGTGTTTGACAGCCCAGTGCCGGACCGCAGTGCGGATGGTTACTGTGTCGCTCATGAGCTCAGAGCTTCTCAGATGTGTTTTCACCCACACAGGAAATCTCGTTTTGCACAGTGAATTCATGACAGTCACACAGAATGCAGGTTTCTCTCAGATCAGCAGAATGTGTGAAGGAGAACCTCAGCTTCAGCTACAGACAGACAAAAATCAATGTGTGACTAAACATAACTGTGATATTCTGGCAGACGCGTAAGTTTCCACGGTGTTTATGTTATATAAGAACTGCAGAAAATCTCTACTACTATATTTATCTGGCTCAAATTCAATTAGGATCACTAGATTGACGGCTTACATGTGGAACTAATTTATACCAAATCCAGCTAGAAGTACACCCTGATTCTGTCATTTGTCAACTAATAAAGTGTTTTGGCTAATCTAGCATGGGCTAGCCCTCACCCATGTCACAATGCATACATAATGAAAATAATAATGGACATCATGACAAAAAGTAATGGTAAAACTATCACAAATTTGATACTAGTGTCATTTTGAGATCACTGAAAGTAATGATAACTTCAGTTCAGTTAATTTAGTGAAGTATTCATCTGAAACTAGTAACTCCTAGTTGAATGACTCATTAAAAGAGACAAAATTAATTCCAGTCATTTGTCAATCCAGAAAATAATGTGTCTACAGCAAGTGAGATGTCAGGAATGATTTGGAGGACGATACACCTGGACGTGAAAAGTGCCTCGGTTACATATTAGCGTTTCACATTTGTAAGTTCACTGCAGACAGAATTCTGCACACATTCTCCCTACAGTATTTGGTGGTGTGATGTGTCAGCACTCATCTATTTATCTGTCACCATCTCGTTCTCCTACCTAAAATCTCATTAAACGAATGTGATGTTAACCCAACTCAACATGTCCATTGAACAGGGCATTCAGAGGTTCTGTCAGCCCAATTCACATCTCCGTCATCTCACCCGCGTCCCATGTTTGGAAAGGATCAAAGCCGGTAAGTGACCGTCACCGTCCCTGAAGGACACAGCATGTGATCCGTCTGTCTCTCAGTCCTTCTGCTGGAGGAATGACATAACTGCAGAACACACATGAATGCAAAGGGAAGAAGACATACAGCTACTCAGATCAGAAGAGCAGAGAAATAAAGAGAAGACGGGCAGAGAGAGAGATGAGAGGCGTGAGTGAGGAGGGACACCGTCGACCACGACAGCGAGTGTAATTGTGTCTCTTAGTGGCCGGAGAGGCTTAAGCCAAAGCGTCTGCCTCCATTCACGATCACTGAAGCGCAGACAGACGCAGGAAGTGAGAAAGCATGTGAGCTATGATTGCTTCCTGCTCCATTCCACTCGCCCGCCTCTGTGATCACTGGAAACTGAAGCCCAGTTACAGCCAGAGCAGGACAGCAAGGATCTGTCTTACACAGCAAATACCAACTCATTTCAATGCCAAACAGGTGAAGAGTGATGTGAGATGCTCGTACACAGTACAGCCATTCCTGCAGCAAGATGAGCTCAGCTCTCAATGACACTGGTGTCAGTAATAGCCGTTCTAGATCCACTTTCATCCACAAGGCTCTCCTAATGCAAAAGCAGGAGGTCTTGAATGCGCACCGGCTCCTTCAGTTCCCTCTAACATCAAGCAAACCCATAAAGTGAGATATTTATTTATCTAAACTGACTGGTTTCACACACTTTCTGCAAGTCAGGGAAAGTCACGTTTCATGTTTTCAGACTGCGAATGTGAGGAACAAATAGTCCCTGGATTTGCCAGTGAAGTGTGTGAGGTTCATGGCATCAAAGAGTTTCATTTGGGGTACTAAACTAGCAGGTAAACAGGAGTCATGTTCATGAAATAACTAGTACTTCTGCATGGATGCACTAGTAATTCTGATACACAATATTGTTGTTGTCTGTGGAAAATGCTGTGCTATTCGTAATGCTGGTCTATTATTGTGGCATGATCGATTTTAGATCTAAATTAAACAGCATGTGAAAATGAGCTGCGTTTGGTCTGTGGATTCTGATTATGAAGCGTCTCTAAGTTCCTTCAAATTATGGAAACTCTGGGTAGTTATTTTACCTCAAAAAACAAACTGTGATTCACCAACCATTTGCTCAATATTGCGGAGAGATGCTTTGTTCCTTGGAAAAACACTCAAGAGATCAACATGCGAACTCTCGACTCGATGGGTAACTGCTAAAGTGAATTTGAATCGACTCGCGTGGACTGGAGCAACTCAAGAGGGAGATGATTTGATTCTGATTCCTGCAGTGGCCATTATGCTATAGGATTTTTGAAAAATGAAAAGTACATATCAACAGCTCATCCATTTTCAAGGAAAGCTATCATCATTCCCAATCAATACAAACAAGCTCAGTGGATCATGTACACAACAGACACAAAAAGAGAAATAAAGCCTGTTATTTGCTCTGAACTGATTCAGAGACGTCAGTGCTCACATTCAGAGCTAAATCCACTTCAAAGAGATGAAGAAGTCTCAACCATATTTAAGTGCTCAAAACATAAACTTCAACAGACAGGACAGAGTAGTGATAATTCAGGGATCGACAGTAACCTTATTTAAATTTACTTCCCAGAAAGTAAGATATTAAAAGGTTTAGCAGATACGAAGCATGTACAGTCCCCAAACGTAAAGAAGAACTAAAGTACAAATAAAGTCAACATTGTGTGCAAATAAATCTACTGTTAGTTAAAGGTTTCTGGTGGCTGACAGTCTGACCGTCATCCATTTAATATGATGTAGAATTGTATTATCAGGGGAATCATGCTGGCCTTTTATCTATCGTGTAACTCTTGCCCTGTTACTTGGAAAGCTCAGCTGAATACAGATAAGACTTCCTTAGACTAACGATAAGCTTTCTCTAATTGAGAGAAATGATGTAATATTGATCTGCTGTACAGCCCCACAGCTGTGACATTTACCAAAGCGGCAGCGGTCGACTCCGGCGAGCTGCAGAGAGACGCCGGCTGAGAGGGAAAATGGGGTTTGGTGGGGGAATCGACACACGGAAACATAGAGCTTTCACATAATTATTAGTTTCGAAAAGGTTCTGTGCACTAGCACATGAAATCAGGCTGATTTGCAATGTAGAAAACAACAGCAACAACAACAAAAAAAATAAAACAAAAGGTAAATATTCAATTTTTTAAAATGATGGTTATATTTATGATAAAATGTTAATGCACATAAAGTTGCCAAAATTTGGCAAATATTTTTCTTTCTTTATATACAGTAAAAATGTTTTTCTAATAAAAATACTGAGTTTTACAGTTCAGATTTGATTACATTACATTTGTCACTGTGTGTCCAAAGATAAATAAATAATAAGCAAGCAAAAAAATAATAAATAAAATAAATAAATAAATTAACCACAACTAAATCTGCTTCTCCAGAAATAATAGTGTTTGCAAGACAGTAGCAGAATAAAGTTCAGGTTTCTCTTTGGTTCTCAGAGACGCTCAACTGCATGAGAGTCAAGAAGAGTAGACCAAGCTTCGTCTTGTGTTTATTTACATACAGAATTGTGATATCTACATACTGAATAGCAAATGGCAAGAATAATAGACCAACCAGAATAGTGTCATCAGTGTCGGCTTTGAAAGGCAAACGTTCTGTTAACCTTCAAACATTCTATTAGTCTGTTAGAGTCTATGGCACCCCATAGAAACTGGCCTAGAAACAGCATGATCTGAGCAGCAGGGAAATAGCACCACCTACAGGTCATTTAATTCTAGATTTGTTTTACTTATAACTTTTGAATATGGCTGTGTTCCACTCCAAATTTTATGGCCTTCACTCGCAAACTTCCCTCCGTCTCGTGGACTCGGATGTGCGTCATTGCTTACGTTGCATGAGTGCCCACTACTGGCGGAAGTCGTGCATAAGGTTTAAGTGAACGCACTAAGCCCTTGATCACTTGGAATTCATTATGGAGCCGATTTATTATTTAAACCCTTTTTTTTTACTGATGAATTTATAGGTTATGTTGTTGTTTATGCACCATTCTATATGCATATAAGTTGTTGGAGAAATAATATAAAATCCTATAGGTATATATGAGCTGTTGGAGAAAAATAAAATTGCTCAAACTAAAAAAAATGTCAACAGTTTAAATTTTGACTGTGAATATAAGGTAGCTACAAGTATTATGTGTCTAAATCTCATCATAATTAATATATATTATACACTATTATGCAATTTTTTCTCAAAATAATTAATATCATACACTTCAGTTAAGCGCGATCTGCTGTGACGTCACAATCAAGATGAATTGTGGGATATAGAGCTACTTGTAGTAGACTCGAGGGGACGAGGGTCTGTCCAAATAAACTTCCCTCGTCCACTTCACAAAGTGGAACACACTTCAAAATGGTGGCGGGGATTCCCCCGAGGGTTAGAGCTTAGGGAAGTTTGCGAGTGTGTGTGTAAAAGTGGAGTGGAACGCAGCCTGTGTCCTAGATGTCCAGAAAGCATTAAACTGGTCTTGGTCTTGTTCAGTCATTTAAGGTTAAACACTGTAAACTCTGTAAAATCACACTGTGGTTTAAAGAAAACGTCTTCAGGTCTGTTTGTACGGTCTGGGTTATTTTACCCATAATATGCAAAACTAGTCCATCCAATCCACTGGTGACCCATTTGCCAAAAAGGTTCTTGTCGAGTCTCTGACAATCATGTTTGCACATTGTTTTGGATTCTCATGTGGTGCATTCAGATGGAAATGAAAGGCAGGTGGCGTTGCCATTTAGCAAGTGAGTCACTCAGCGTTTGGTGGCCATCTCTCCTGCCCGGATGTCAGATCTCATCGCTCCAACTTCATGTCCGGAGTCATGTGTTTGACTGGAGCCGTGGAGACCGAGAGTGCTGGGGTTATTAGAAAAGTCCAATAGAGGCTTTCCACTAGATTTGTAATGAGACACGTTTGTTTAGCTATTTTCACAGAAACTGCAGTTTTCCACCAAAACAAAAGCTCAAGGGTTGCAAGTGAAGAAATTGTAATTTAATTACTGTAAAATAAAATAATTAACATACAACACTTATTATTATACATTCATTTTTCATTATTTTACAGTGCAGTTGTATTACATTAGTAATATTTTACTTTCTTAGGGATAGTATTATAAAATTATTATTATTGTTATTATAATTATTACTAAATTCAAATGCGTGTTTTTAAAAGCAATTGTTAAATTGTTAAATCAGCTGTTGGACATTATGGCCGACCCAGTAAAACTGGAAATGACTGAACAAGACCAAGACCAGTCTCATGCCTTCTGGACATCTACTGTAGGACACACATTCAAAAGTTATAAGCAAAACAAATCTAGAATTAAATGACCAGTAGGTGGTGCTATTTCCCCGCTGCTCAGATCATGCTGTTTCTAGGCCAGTTTCTATGGGCTGCCATAGACTCCAACAGCAGAAGAACAACAATCAAACTAACAGATGATGCTTGGCATCTAATGAAGGTTAGGGAATAAACGTAAGGACAAAGACACATCTGAATCGACTGCCCCTTTTACCTGAGCCGAACCTGGTGTTGCTCAGTTCTGTGGGGAATACTATAGTTAAAATGATGAGAAGATGACACATCCATTACAGGCTCATTTCACATTATTATTAAAACAATTATTCATGACTATCAGGCCAGAAAACATCAGTTCACAGATGTTTTTTTTTTTCCTTCTCTACAGGTGTGTTACTCTGATCAATTGCCTTTCCTAATACAGAAGCCAGAAATCACATCAAGGCAAACACTTCCATCTAGATATACAGTTAATCATCCATCATATGAAGTCTGCTGAGAGACGTGATTCAGGCTTGTCATTCATTACTTTGGTAGCGTAGATCAAAACAATCATGCCTGATTTACAAACCACAGAACAACAGCTACCAACTACAGTAATTCCTCTTCAAAAATGTCCTTTAACTGACACCTTCATTTCATTTAATTTCTGCATCTTAGAGATACTTCTCTTCTGTGAGATGTAGAGAACTGTGTACTGTGATCTTACAGTTCAATCAGTGTAGTAATATATCTACTAATTACCTTATACTTTGACTATAATAAGAGGAGAACTGGCCGCCTGGTGTTGCATCTTTTCTCCATTATCCAAACATCACATGCATTTTTGTATTCTTTGCCACAGAAGACTTTGGTTCTCACAGGACTAAAGATATTATGTACTATGTACAGTGTTTAATGTGTATTATGCCATGACTTTCAGTTAACACCTCAGTTAAACTGCTTGGTCGGTCGTTTATATGCATCACTTTCCTGTGTCAGTGACATTCATCACCAAATAGTAATTAGGCTTGTCACTACACCAACTCGTTATAAACTGAACAAAACCTCACAGGTTTCATAATTCTCAATATCACCACATAATGAATTAATAACTTCAATTAATTACCAAATTAATAATGAATTATACAACTATAATTATATCCTAATTTACCCACATACATACAGTACACTCATGTAAAGCACGTTATGCTTGGTTGTTTGTATCATCACAAAATGTAACTATATTATAACCCGGCTCTAATTTGCCAAATGCAACTACAAAGCATAAATATATTAAGATTAGGGCTGTCAAGTGATTAAAAATTTTGATCTAATTAATTAAATGATGTGGCAATTAATGAATCTAATTAATCACAATTTAATAGCACGTAAATTTTGCCTGAGAAATTAACCCCAAAAGATCATTTTAAGTCATTATTGTGTAAAGCATCAAATAGACATTACAAAAAGTAGATTCAGTAAGAAATATTTGGTAACACTTTCTATGAAGACCATGGTTATAATGATTTATAGGCCCATTTATAAGTAAGTATTACTATTCTATAAATATATTTATAAACTCATTAAGACCTATACTGCATTATAAGAACAGTTATAGATACATTTATATTATTTTTATAATTACTTATAAGCCATGCATTTGCTTTTTCAATGTGCATGCTCATAAGCCATTATACACTGATTTATAAATGATCATATATAAAATAGTTCCATACATAGACTCTTGTTTGCTGTACCAATTAGTTATTAATTACGTCTTTAATTGCTAATGTTTGCATTAGAGGTCCTGAATTTTATCTCCTCAGCCATATGCATGGTATTGCTAATAGCATTTTGGAATTATACTTTAAAAATATTGTTGCAGTGTTTTGCAAGTATGTAACATTAAAAAAGATATTTTTTTTCCAACTGTTTGTATAAATGATTTCTGTTTTATTAATATTATTATTATTATTACAGGAATTATTGTTCATTAGTTACCATTTTTACCATAACTAATTAATCTAATTAACGTTAAATCAACAGCCCTAATTAAAATATCATAAACATTAACATCATGATAAGCTGCTTTGAAACAATGTGTTTTGTCAAAAGTGTTATAGAAATAAATTTGATTGGTTAGACTGTAACTCTTCCAGATGCCTTCAGGCGCTTGAGAACATTATCCAGAGAGTCAGAGAATTCCCTGACAAGAGCTTCTCAAAGTGGGACACCATAACAGGTGATTTGCACTGCCTTTCTACTCCAGTCTTTCAGCAATCATGGTTTAGTGGGGTTATTTCCATGTTTCCATATTTCCAGTGATCTGAGCCCGGTTAGTCTTTGTGAAGGGCATCATTCATGTTCACTCAGTCGAGTCGGTGTCTCTGACGCTCATTTAGCCGTAAACGACCATGAAATGTGGCACATAAAAGCTCTATTGTTTTACAAAGGTGCGATTCTGACACATTACACAGGTGATCAAACACAGCACATTCATTTCAGAGTGGCACAGAGAGCCATCCAGGACAGAAACACACAGAGCACAAGGTCTCGGCGCAACGTATTAATGTCAGAGCCTACAGACAGTTACACAATATCAGTCCATAATGAGATAAACGCTGCTCTTACCCAGCTGCATCTCCATGACGCTCATTTTATTTTCATACGGGTAGAGGATCTTGGGAGGCTTGTCAGTCAGTGGTGCTGTACAGGAAAACAAACAACAAAGCAAATAATTAGTTGTGTGTCAATACTGTCCATCTGTCTCTGATATAGCTGCATAATTAAACGCTACATCCCAAACGACAATAATTCAGCCGTACATTAACTGTCTTCGACAAGTACGATCACACTGGTTTAATTTGAGCAATATCAGAACTGAACGCACTCCATCAGTGAAGGGACTACTAAACTATAGTGGATTACATTCCTATCAGTGATCAATTAGAATAATTGAGTTTACAAATTTACTGGGTTTAAATGCCTTGAAGTCACATGACAAACGAGTGCTTCAACCGCAGGTGTAACCCGTGTGTCTCTCTGACAGGATTTATGTGCATATGTAGTCACAGGGCTCATGCTGACACAAACGGCTACAGATACACAGAGTCCAGGCTTTCAGACGGGAGCGAAAATCACCAGTCTGCATCTGAATTCACTCAATGAATTCACCTCATGAGTTCAGCAGTTTCATTGTTTGCAAAATGATAGTCCGACCTCAAGGTCAGATTTACAAAAAAAAAAAAAACCTGGAAAACTCAATAAACTGTTGTTAATCTGTTTTCCCATCACCAGGATAAATGCTGACTGGGGTTTCTGGTCTAGGGTATCGAGTAAGTTCTGTTTTCACGGCAGTCGAGTTTCTCCAACACCGCTGTAATGTGAACATGACTGAGCTTCACTCCAACATACAGACAGCCGTAACAATGACGGATGCAGCGACTGCCATCTGTACAGTGGTAAACAACCCAGCAGACATACATTAAACCACACAGATTAGATTAGATTTGAAACACAAGTTTTTGTTCATGTTTTCTTTTTCCTATTGATCTGCAACCTCTCCACAGAGAAAATCTTATTATAGTAATGAGCCTTTTCACCATGAAATATGCAGTGATTATTTTGTTTAATGTAAAACTGCACAGACAGATTCTGTTTGCATGATTTTCTGTTCAACAGCCAGATGGAGACATTTCGGTCTGGCATGAGGGAGAAACCAAACAGAGAAACTGAGAAATGCAGAAAAGCAAAAATTCCAGAGTTTTCAAGTCAGAAAACAGATTTAAAGTGTTTGAGTCGTTACACACAGCGAATTCACCAGCTGCATTAAATAAATGTGTGTGTGTGTGTGTGTGTGTGTGCGACTGCGCGTGCGTTTTTGTGATTTATGAGGACACAAATTTGTATAATGACATGGGTATTACACTGGTATTACAATGTAAACATGAAATATGGGGACATTTAATCAGTCCTCATATTTAAAATAGCTTTAAAAACATACTAAACAATGTTTTATTAAAAATGTAAAAATGCAGAATGTTTTCTGTGATGGGTAGGTTTAGGGGTAGGGGTAGTGTAGGGGGAGAGAATGTACAGTTTGTACAATATAAAAACCATTACGCCTATGGAGAGTCCTCACTAAGATAGCAAAACAAACCTGTGTGTGTGTGTGTGTGTGTGTGTGTGTGTCTGTGTGCGTCTTTATGCGCAGGTGAAGCGAACGAGAGCTGCTCTCATTTCCGACTCTGCGAGGTTGAATTTAAACCGTGGGAATTTTGATGAAATGTAAACCTTCTGATCATTCATCCAAAATCCAATTTCTGCTTAGGAGAGACCGCTGGTGACTGCTGCGTATTTGGGATCATTATTCTGTGGGAGAGGTTCAAGGGAAAAAAATAATGAATTGCTGGGTGAGATATTTGCATGGCTCTCTCCTCAGAAAGCTGTCTTCCCTCTCACTGTCTCTGTCTCTCATTAACGCTTGTTTCTTGAGAGATTAAGTCTGTCCTGTGTGTGTACACACTTCTCTAATACTGGAATGGACCACTTTTGCCCCCAAAACAGCCTGAATTCCATGATGACGTAACAGCGTATCTGACAGCGACACGACGCAGAGCTGCTGTACTGCCCGAGATCCGCCAAGTGCCACTGGAGGAACTGAATTCATCACCATGTGTGTCGAAGCAGCTTTAGATGATGAGCTTGATGACTGGACGGGCTTTAGAAGATGAGAGGACAGTGGGTTTACAGAGGAGCACATGGTCAGTGACAGTACAAACACAGGCTGCAGCTTTTAAAGACACTCAGTTAATATTAAGAGACTGAACGAGAGAGAAGACAACATTCTCGCTCATCACAAACAGCACAAAGCATGGAGCATCGCTAATTAGATTGAATTATTAAGAAGAAATGTTTTGTCAGAGATTACCTTTATTACAGATTTCAGACCAGCTATGCTGTTTGTTACACATTTGTTCATTCTATGTAATTTCAGGCTTCTACTACTTACACAGATCTGAGAACGAGTCTTTACCTGGAGTGTTTTCATGTTTGTTCCAGTGATGAATCTAATAAAAGCTGATGCTCATTTCAGCTCTTTGAAGAAACATCACACTCACATGTTCAACACATCCTCACCTCATAATTACAATAAGTGATCCCTGTAGCCCGATACACACGAGCGTCTCATCCTGTTGACCTTTCCGTTAGTTTCATCCATGTGAAACCATCGCTGTGAGCTCTGCTGCTGTAATTCTGCGTGCCGCAAGTCGACGCCACGGCGCTATACGGCTAATCACGCAGAGGGCGAGAGAGCTCCGCTCTGGGGGGTCTCTTTAAGAAATGTCAGGACTGAGACGGAAAGGAAATTGCTCTCTGTATGGCTGCTGAACATCACAGGCTTCCAGCCAGGCCCAGAACTGAGCCTTCTGAAAGTAATCCACTTCTAAACACGTCGTCAGCTCCGCGCAAACCGATTCTTTTGTTCCAGTACGGAGCGGAGCTGTTGGGGTGAGCGCCTGACATCTTCCTCCTGAATATAATTGGGTCCCACTGATTCTGTAAATTAGCAAAGGGACACGCTAAGAAGAAAGTTCTGGCAACCAGTGGAGAAGGTGCGATAAATCCAGCTGGATTACACTGTTTTTCAGTTGGTTTGTTTTTTCGTGCTTGTTAGTCTGCCACTTGAATCTAACGCACACTAAAAAAAGACCTGATGTATTGATGTGCATCAGAAAGCAGATTCACATGGGTTTTCTAGCTTCTACACTCACTTTCAAAGCAAATATACCATAACTTTGGTTTCTCTTTTGCCAGGGAACACTAAAAGCCAATCAAACGTTCCTTATGCTTTCATAAAGACCTTCAGCTAAGTGAGCGGTTTCTGCGCAAACAAAGTGACTTCAAAAGCCGCGGGGTGAAGTTTCCCTGGAACCCTGTGTTGGCCCATCGACTATCTATCGAGCCAGCAGAGGAGCTTCAAAGGCCTGGAACGTGGCTCGACCCTTTGGATGTGCTTGCTAAATGAGCCGCACGACCTTCTAGAGTTCCTCTTTCATCCGGCCAGAGGATGTGACCTCATACATACTGCCATCAAAAGCTCTTCAGACTGTTTAATGAGAGCATTTTAAATATCACTGTTAGCATCTGCTCATTAGAACCGTCACATCGATTCATTTATTATAATTAAAAACCTCCTCCAACAGTGTGCCTTCAGTTCAGAGCTGAATATGAACATACACCGTCTAGTAGACATGAACGTACCTGGAGCAACAACTTTGGGAGCCAGGAGACTGTAGATGGCCAGAGGAAGGCGCTCGTTTTCAGACCCTCCAGACACTTGAATCGGTTATGCGAGCAGGTGGAGGAAGGCCTGTCTCAGGTACATTTAGCTCTGTATCTCTCCCACAAAGCATCGGCTCCAGCTAATCTCCTCTGAGAAAAGGGTAAATAATGAATGCGTGTCTCTCTAATTAAAGAGCTCAGTCGCTCCCAGTCACGCATGATTACGCCGGCGCACTCAAAGAATAGATCTGAGCGCTGGCCCTCTAGAAGTCGCCTGACACAGTGAGGACGTATTGTTTGAGAATGCTAGCAGAACACTAACGTGTGTGAAAGAAGCCTTCTGACATTTCTATGCTGATTAACTTTAATACCCTCTGTCAACGGCCGCTCTGCCTTACAACAGCCGACACTATCAACACGGACGAGCAGCGGCTGAGCCCAATGATTACAACCTGAACACTCCACTTAGTGCGGCCACTTGACATTCTACCAGCATGGAAACGTGACGGATAAATAAAAAAACTTGATAACGTGGCACTGACTGACGGGTGATGATGTGACTAGTTAACCCTTCTGTTAAAGGTGCACAGACAAACTTATTACGCTAATAACTTGAGGACATTAAAGGAATAGTTCACCCAAAAATGAAAACTTGCCCCAAACCTGTATGCTTCTGCTTAACACAAAAGAGGATATTTTGAAGAATGTTGAGAACAGAACATTGGAGCCCACTGACTTTGTATGGACAAAAATTAATATTTAATTGTGTGTTCCACAGAAGAACAACAATCATTCAGGTTTGAAACAACATTAGTTTTTCAGATGAACTAGGCATTTGGCATTAATTCTGTAGAATAAACACAGAGTTAACGGCAAGCAGCTTAAATTACATGTTAAAACCGAGTCGCCTTTCTAACATGTCAGCAGGCGGTTTAATGAGGATCTGAACATCAGTGACGCGCTGCTGCAGCTTTCTGAAACGGCCGTGGTCTATCATTAGAGACACACCTGCACTAGCTGACTTGTTATAAGTGCACAACGCCTCAACGCAATTCTTGAATGGATTGAGAAATCTAATGTCAACCTCTCCTCTAGAACAACACAAAATGAATGACGTCAGGTGAGGACTGACCTGTCAATCACATTGCGGTTCGTCAGGCAGCTTATTTCGTGCTCCTTTTTAAAAGTGGCTGTTTGCTAATGAGCCGGGAGCTTCCTTAAAAGGAAATCCATCGCACTCCCCTGGTGCAGCCACTTCCTGTGTAAGGTAAGGCAACGTAATTAACTTAGAGCCATGATTTAGCCCTTTTAAATGAGCTCTCTCTTTTTTCTTAATTATTCCACCTGCTTTGACACTGTGGTTAACGTCCCGCTTCTCCTCCGAGGGTTCCTCTCCAGGGACTCCCGGGTGTCTGATGGTTAAAGCGGCTTTAGTTGTCAGCACGTTCCCTTAATGAACATGTTCATTCACCCTGCTAGCCCACCTACTGCAGTTCAGCAGCCCTCTAGATGTCTGTAACGGGCAAACGCTGAGACCTTTATGAAACACAGAGGGAAAGCGCTATATCGATTCCCGTACGTCACTGTATACTGCCTTCTCAGCAGCGGCCTGGTGTGATGTAGACGTTTAGCTTTGGGCTTCATTTCTCCCTGCAATGACAAGCAATTCTCATGCACTTCTGTGTAATTAAAACAACGGACGAACATCCAGCTGATTACAAATCCAGTCGTCTTCAGACTTCAGAAACGAGCAAGACGCTCTAAACCAGGGGTCCTCAACAGGTGCATCCGGCCCGTCAGCATTAAATTTGTGGCCCGCATCATGCTACATATAAATGTATTTTTATTATAATTTGCGTTCAAAATTAGCGTGAATATTACTTCGTTTTTTTACACGTACACTAGGGTAGGCGTACAGTATAGACTGTATAGAACAATATAGACTGAAGGCACTTTGCATGCGCACACTGAATAGTTTTTGCACTAATTTACTTTGTCCACAAGGTGTCAGCACTGAAACGGGCTGTTGTTTCAGTCTGAAAAGAAATGGAGAAGACAGAACAAGAGTATCAACAAACACAATAGCCGGCCGTGTTGAAGAGCTCTCGTGTGAGGGGATTAAAAGATACCAGCAACTCTATTTAAACGAGTACAAAGACATTTTATTGTAACTATTTGAGCGAAAAAGACTAGACAAGCATGAATCTCTCTAGTGCGCATGGGTCGAGCACTTGTGTTTGTGAACGCTATCAAAGGCTCGAGACTGTGCGTGCAAGTAAAAAACGAAGTAACCTTATTTTTTTTTATTATGTAATGCAGTTGACATTCCTCAAACTTTGCAGTGTGTAAGTTGCTGATAGTCCTCTTAGCAGCATGAAAAACAAAACTTTTATTCTTAATGTCAATGAGTTATAACCAGAAAGCAAGCAGAGCGCGCTCCCATTACAGATCTGTCGTCACATCATTGAGCTAAAGGAGAATATCTTATTTATCATGTTTTGCAACGTTGGTTATAATTAGAGAATTCATGAGATTGTGATTGAACAAGAAGAAAAAAAGAAAAGATTTTTGGATTCTGACCAAATTAAAAGGTAGGTAATAACAATACAAATAATAAAACCTTTGAGCGACCCTGAGTATAAATAGGCGCTATAAAAAGTGTTAAAAAGCTGCAATGGAGTATAAAAAGACTATAAAAAAAGTGTAATGTTTTCATCTTACTGACAAACTGTCTGATCAGCCAGTGAACAACAGCCAGACCTGAAATTACTTGTGAAAACAATGGAAAAATTTCAATATGAATAAGGACTTCTTTTCATCAGTTCTTGTTTTTCTTTGTGCATTTGTACATTAAGAATACAGCTAAACAAGCTATTAATCCTTTTTTTAAATGCCATTTTTCATGTTCAGTGACACTTTAAATAGGACAACCATTAAAGTAAGACTTAGCTAGATAATAAACTGCACTTTTAGTAAATACTCAGTAAACCTACAAATATTGTAGGCCTAAATAAAAGTCTTACAATCCAAGTTATAATTTGTGGCCCTTTGCATTTCATGTGGTTAAAATGCGGCCCTCTTGGCCTCCGAACTTGAGTACCCCTGCTCTAAACCATCAACACCACATCAGAACAAGCATCACACAAATCTGAATTCAGATGCGAAGGAATTTTCCAAACTTATAATTAAGCAGATGTGCAAACGGTGAGCGAATGGTAATTAATCATGATTACTTTAATTACGCATTGTTTTCTCAATAATGAGGACGCTGCTCTGGACGGCTGCGGCACACGCTGTTCTTTCTTCAGCCACTGATGGCTCAGTCACGCCAATCCTGCCGCCGCTGCAGTGGATATTAAAAACGTCAATCTTTCTCATGCAAATAACTTTGCCTCATTTTCAGTTGGTGAACTTACAGAAATTATTTTTCTCACTCTTTCTTTGAAGTGAATTTTTCTTCTCTTGTGAAGAAAATGATGTGATATGATCTTTAATTAAGAGATAGAGTAAATGTCCCTCTCGCTGCAGCATGAAGAAGTGTGTTTTTTCTGAAGAGACACCACTCGTGTCGAGAGTTTATAGTGGAAATCAAAAAGAGGCACTTGATTGTTTTAATTGAATGAATATGCATGAATGTCACTGTCTGTGCCTCAACAAAACACACAAAGACGTCAGATAACAGACGGCTTTAACTCCATAAATCTACAAGAAAGATGTTTGCAGGAGATTATAAATGTTTGGGTTGCTCAGAGGGAAACTCTCTCTGTCTGTCCGTCTCACTCTCTTTCTCTCTAGTTTTTATCTTGAAATCTCAGCTGGCCAATCAGATGTGAGCGTCACACATTAGCCATCTGTTCTCTTCAGTAGAACATTAAAGTGAACACTGACACATTCAGTTCTGCCCTTGACAAACTTCACTAGCTGAAAGAAACACTGCAGTGATGGAGGATCTGAACAAACACCTGGCACATCAGAAGACCGCGGTCACTCTCATTAAACTCAACAAGAGCTGAGAAAAGATTTATGCTCATTTAGTTTGCCAGTGAATGAATGAATCTTTTTAATGGTGGTTAAATGTTTATCAAACGTGGAATAATCATAAACGTGACCATTAAAAGTGTGTCCATACAGACGGACAACAGGAGGAGTGATGGAGATATACAGGGAGGAACATGTGAGGGACGCTGACGGTACATGTGGACTACTGGACTGATACACACACACACAGGGCTAACGCTCAGAGACGGACACTGGTTAGTTTGTTATAGCAGCACATTCAGGGCACACGGCCAGAGACCCGTTCACAACAACAACAACACATGCTGTGTGTGTGTAACACCACAACTAACCCACTGAGACAGAGACACTGACAACAATATAAAACATATTCATGATAAAAAATTCCATTTGAACTCCAATGTTATTCAGCCCTAAAAACAACCACAACAAATTACCTATCACTTAAACAATTTCAAAGAAGACAAAATCCTCTCCAAAGACAGATGAAGTGACCATGAAACGGACGTTCACACTGCTAGACACGACTGATTCACTGGAGAGATACACTTTGTTATAGACAGATTCTCTCTGATTCTATATGTCTTACTTTAAGATATTTAACGATCTAAATGTTTTGCCTTTCGGCGGTGGACAGGGGTCAGCATGGTCACCTGACTGGTCTGCAGCTATGCAGCTCCATACGCAACAAACTGTGGTGCTCTGTGTATTCTGACACCTTTCTATCAGAACCAGCATTAACTTCTTGAGCAATGTGAGCTACAGTAGCTCGTCTGTTGGATCGAACCACACGGGCCAGCCTTCGTTCCCCACGTGCATCAATGAGCCTCGGCCGCCCATGACCCTGTCGCCGGTTCACCACTGTTCCTTCCTTGGAGCACTTTTGATAGATACTGACCACTGCAGACCGGGAACACCCCACAAGAGCTGCAGTTTTGGAGATGCTCTGACCCAGTCGTCTAGCCATCACAATTTGGCCCTTGTCAAACTCACTCAAATCCTTACGCTTGCCCATTTTTCCTGCTTCTAACACATCAACTTTAAGGACAAAATGTTCACTTGCTGCCTAATATATCCACCCACTAACAGGTGCTGTGATGAAGAAATAATCAGTGTTATTCACTTCTGTCAGTGCTCATAATGTGATGTCTGATCGTATATTCTGTATATGTGTATATATATATATATATATATATATATAACTTGTAATAATATGCGCAACAAACAAACAAATAAGTGAACATGGATGTTAGTAAAGAGAAAACTGAACCTCCAACAGAAGAACTAATGGCATTGGTGACAGCCATTAATAAATTAATAAAAACACAAGGGCAGGGGTGGTGCGAGAACCGCCGCTCATGTATGATCGCACAGGTCAGCGAGAGCTGGAGAAACAGGAGGGAAAATGATAGTGTCACGGCTCCAGCAGCTGTCATGTGGCAGAGGGGCACTGGAGGTGAAAATTACAGCCTGCTGGGGCTGAAGACACCACACAGAAATTATTATGTCTAATGTAACCCGTCGCTCCCATTAAGAGACAGAAACAGTCCTGTGGATTTTTCTGGGCTTGTGTATCTGACCCCTCCGTATGACACACAAAGCCTATTGCGTCCAGACGGGAGAATGTGTCTCTGTCACATGACACAGCTTTAGTCTGAATTATTCATACAGTCGCTCACAGTCCATACAAACATGAAGGAGAGTCCTGCTCCGTCTGTCCTGACCTTTCCCCACCTGCAATATGCTTTGGAAGAAGTTGAGTGGGGGGCTTTACAGTCTGGAGTGTTTCTTTTTTACAAGTTTGACTTGTCCTAAGAAAACCTCACACACAAATAAGCCAAATAAGACTTATTTCCCTTAGAAAAGCAAACGGAAGGACGAATGAGGTCTGTTTCACTTGCCATTGAAACAATGTGCTATTAAAACTACAGGAAAGTGTTCAATTATATAGAGATGATGTGTTTACTGACAGCTCGAGACTCAAGCTCTGCCTGAGAGCCAATTACTCCATCTTGGAAAAAACAGAGCTAAAGTCTGGGCAGGTCTGGAGCATAAAAATAAAGCACTTCCCTTCTTCTCTCACGTCAGATTCTTTCTTCAATGATGTACCGCTGAATTCGTAAATAAACCAACACCTTGAAAACATAAAATATGCCTGACATATCTTGACATTATCATTCATTGTCTGCGTCTTATTTGGTTGAGAGGTTATTGCCTGTAGTTTCCAAATGAAACTATAGAGGCAGTGGAGCCGTCTAAACAATCACAAGGTCACTGAATCATTTTTCATGTTTGTAGTTGAATGGATGTCTGATATCATAGTGTTAAGGGGTAGATTTGAAGATAGAAACACTGAGTGATTCCCAAAAGAAGGTTTAAAAAAGGCAGAAAAACTGTCGGTGTGAAAGCGAAGTGTTTCTGAGTTTCATTAACAGCAGTTTAACACCCTGTACGCTGAGACACAAATTGAGTGATAATTTGCCAGAGAGACGCATTAATTGATGATGTGTGATCGTCATTACAGATCCCAGATGTATGAATTCATGAGACAGCTGACATTTACACATACTCCATTAACACTTATCATTCACAGGAGAGAATGAAATGGAAACAATGAATGCGTTCTGCACAGGAATATGGACACATGCCGAGCTCAAAGAATGTGTGTATTTTAACACACAACACGTAATATAATGCTGGCTGCAATCTAGACGGTCAGACTCCACCCTGAACCGTGCCTCTAGCTCCACCCCTAAACACACTACGAACCTCATCTCTAGCTCCACCCCTAAACACACTACGAACCTCATCTCTAGCTCCACCCCTAAACACACCCCAATCACAGCTGACCTCAGCATTCTGAAAACTCCCTTCAAAGCAAATTGAATGGAATCCACTAAACTCACCATCACACACTCAGATTGTGATTCATAGAGAAAATGGAACATGTTAACAGCCATTAATGGCTGAAAGGATGGAAACAGTGCATTCATGTGGACCTGTAGCTGTTTTAAACAGATCAGAGAGCACACTACACCTCCTTTGGACAGCTGTTAGCAAAGATATTCATTTCACACAGCAATGAAAGTGCAGCTAGAATAAAAAAAAAAGAAAAAAAAAACATCAAACGGCCTTTTATTCACTGACTCACTTTTAAGACGTGCAGAGTGCTTTCTGTGAGAGAAGGATTAAAAATGAGAAAGAGAGAGTAAAAGAGAGAGAGAGAGAAATGTGGAGGGGATAGCAGTCATATATAAAACCTTTAACCACATGAATACACCTGATTTATAAAGCTCAAGCATTTCAGGAAGACAGAGACAAGACTGAAGAGAGACAGGAGGACACACCATCACCTTCACACAGACAACATGTCTCTCTCTCACCAGACCAGCGGGTCCAGAGTGTCGAACCCTAATCTGGTCCACACAATCCTGGACTCCGTTCTGGTTTCCCAGGATGCCAACTGTGAGGTGTGTCTCATCCAACTACTAATGAGAATAATTGGGCGGTATTAATGTACTGGTCACAGGTCAGGATGAACACAAGGGTTTCAGGTCTAATTAGTCTGATGCAAGTTGGATGGAAAACAGTCTCTGCTTATCAGAAAAATCACAACACATTTCTGCTCTTCTGTTTGAATTGTAGCTCCATGCATCAATGCATACTGGTATACTAGAGAAAAAAACTGTCACTGTCACTCACAGGAAGTAGCAGAACTAGGAAAATGTGTCATCAAAAACAGAAAGAGCAGGATGTGAGAGCTGAGCAGATTACTGTACCAGCAGCACTGAAAGCCTCATCAGAGCATGCGACAAACATAACAACATACATAACATACGTACATAACCTCTGAGGAGTATGAACTGTCTTCATGTCTTACGGACTATACTGTGATTGTCAGGACTCTTTACTGTAAATGAACACTGTACTCAGCCTACAAACACACTACATTCACAGTAAAACATTCATAAATCAAGTCTTTTCCAAACCCTAGTAGCCTCAATGTCCACTGACCTCAACGAATCATCTAAATCACCACACTAATGCTGCTCGTCTCCAGAAGCATACAATAATATGCTAATATTATATGATAATATGTTGATAGCTAAAATACTGTCATAGGCAATAATAGAAAGAAAAATGGTTGTTGGATAACATCAAATTATAACGTTTTTCATGAGCTCATCACAGTGCAATCTGGGACTAAAGGAGGTATATTCCTTGTGCCAATTCTCAACCGGAGCCTCAGCAGGCGTCAATTATTAATAATATATTAAAATAATCGAACTCAATTAAAGTGATAAAATACATAGTCAAGAAGTAAACTGAAATCATATTTCTTTTTTTAACATACAGTTCTTGAAATGAATTGTTAATTTATATACTGACATTCCCGGTTTGGGAAACAAGCAGTTTTGTCATAATGACAGCAGAGCGAATATCTCATCCTATATGGAAGCCTTAGAATGGAAAAGGTTGAGAAGCTCCGCTTTAAGGTCACATGGTCGTTCTGCACATGCGAAGGCAGGCCGCTCGCTGTCAAACCATCTGTCAATATCGTGTGCAAATCTCTGTATGGATCTCTTTGACCTGAATATGGTTCTTAGAATCCAGAACTCATCTCACTTGCACTCCATCAAGATGGAGGATCCTGTGTAATTAATGAAGAACACTTTAAAACAGCCCTTCATTTGGCCAGGCCTCACTAATGAGTTCTAAATATAACCACATTAGACATTCTCCTCCACGCTGGCCGTGGCCTCGCCGCTCATTTATTTAAAACTACTCTGAGCTTAGAGGAAAAGTGCCTCCTCATCACAAAGCCCTGACACACATCAGGACGACAGGCGCTGCACAAGGTCTCAACTTTTCTTTTAGTTTCCCTTCAAAATGAGTTTCTATCTCCTGCCGGATCCTCGTGTCTTCAGACCACTCATCAGTTTTTGTCCATTTAGAAGTTTCTAGATAAGACGTCACAGGGTAATATTAAACAACATAAATGTCCAGATTATTCTTGAAAATCCCATTCCTTGTAACAGCTCCTCCACATCCCATCATCACAGGGCCGTTCTTTAGTGCAATCCTCACACTATATTGTTTGCTTAATTTAAAATAATCTTCAAGCAGACTCTCATACACACGTCTGTCATGTGTGTTTGTGTGTGATGTCAAACATGAATGTGAGACGTGTAGTTGGTGTGTTTGATCAGAGGGACATAGAAATCTCCCTGTCTGACATCAAGCACTGATGGTGAAGCTCTCAGAGAGCATGTAAATATCCACACGTGTGTGTGTGTGTGTGTGTGAGTGTGTGTGTGTGAGAGAGATAAAGGCAGGCCATGGGTGGTTCAGTCTGAAATAATCTGATCAGCACCCCGTGAAACTCGATCGCTAAGTTCATGCAAATTCTTGTGGAAAAAGGTTTGTCAAGTCAAGTCATCTTTAATTTTATAACGCTTTTTACAATACAGATTGTTTCAAAGCAGCTTTACGGTGATCAACAGGAAAATAACAACTCCTAAGATCACATCCATGTGTTGTGATTGAGTCGATTTATCCAGCCAGATTTAACAGGTGAACTCTGTGGAAGTATGTGGACATTTCAGTCAGACTATTGCACTACATTTGACAATGTCACATAAATGCTTTAGTCCCACTGAAATTGTCTCAGTCTGATTTTTGTGAATATATTTATCCTAACCCAGTATATACAGTACATGTTAACGGACTGTGACTGCATTTAATCCTTCAAATATTCAATTAGGCATCATGTCACATGCACATGGATAGAGAGATGATGACTGCAGCTCAAGTACATAAAGCCTGCTGTAGCTTCATGTAAACGTCCTGATGAGACGACAGAGAGAAATGTGGAGTGGTGTTGCATATGAAGAGGGTCGCCGGCGTTTAACCCTGTAAAGAGAACTGCTGCTGGATGAATAGTAATGTATTTATGAAAATGAGCCACATGACAGATCGCTGGCATTGATCACATGGCCATCCATCATACTGAATACTCCAAACTCTCTCCCTCTCTCTCTCTCTCTCTCTCTCTCACTTCAGCCGTATTTTTCTTCTCTCTGCATCAACCCTTCATCGTTTGTTTCTCTCCCTCTTTGTACTGCAGCTGTTCCCTTCATTTCCCTCACTTTTCCTCCCTCCCTCCCTCTCACATGTAATATGGCAGTACAGGAACCATAAGGTGGGAATATCTCTCATTATTTTCCACTCTGTTGCTACGACGACAGCAGTTTGAGTGACAGATCTGAAGTTCAGCTGACAGGTGACGTGGGGCGCCACAAACAACACAACGCACACTAATATCACACACAAAGTGAGCACTGAATCATCTAAGCTCATATTAGAAAAGCACGAGAAAAAAAATCATAATAAAATGTTGACATTAAATATTGATTTTTATGTGGGATGAGCTTCACTGTTCCTGGAGAGAGAGAGGATGGGGAAATATGTCTCCGCTCCGCCTGCACAAACACACTCAAATGCTTCAGCGTTCACTTCTGTTTCCTCCAAACCACTGCCTGAAATAGAGCTGTGTTTCTTCAGACCGCTGAGCCCTCGGCACACACTAATTTTACTCAATTAAGTGAATAATTAAGCCCCTCCCCCCACCTTTCATGTGATAATCAGAGTGACCCGCAGAATAAAACGGCAGAAATGACGGACGCTGCTGTTGAGCCGGATCTTTCTTCCAGTTCTCCGGTGTCACGTGTGGCGCTGTTATGTAACGGCTCATCTGAAGAGAATCCTCTCTGAGCTGCAGGATCTGCAGATCCATATTTCTCTGGCAAAATCCCAATAGTAACCCACTCACTTCCTTACGCATTATAAAATAATACCAAAACTGTATTATCACTATCACAAATAGGAGAAATAAACAGAAGCTGCAGCATTTGAAGCACATACCAGGAGCATGAAGCTACATTTCTCAAGGAATATATCAGAGCGACGAGATCTCATGTACTGAACGATCCGTCACATGGAATTTATGGCTCAAAAAACATTTGTGGAAGCAAGTGCCTCATTTACTCTCTGCAAGTAACTTCCACTGGGACCAACACCTGCCTATCCTGGTCAATGAGATATCAAACGGCTGTAAGAAACACACGTAAAACTCATACAGATCTGTGATCAGCAGAGGTGATCGCAGCCGTGCAGATATTCAGAACAGCATGATCACCAGTGTGAAATTTCTGTGATAATCTCCCAACCCTAACAGTTCATATATAGCAGCTTATAATTTTACATTTATTTTATATTTTTTCTCCACAAAATAGAATGGTTTCAAAGGAAGCCCAATCACTGTTACAGAATCAGGATTAGCGTATATGAGTGGAGAGGAGTGAGAGGCTTCCACTCCACTCCAGCTCCTCTCCGGGTTTTACATGGTGGCAGAATCCCATTCCGAGCAGCTCTGGACACAGGCACGAGGTTATACTAAATATCAGCACTGTTAGAATGATGCTTCCCAAACCAGATTAAAGAACCAGAACTAAAGAGTTGTACAAATATGAAAGCTCCTGATGAGAAAATAAAGAATACTGACCATGACTAAATAACATGTATGTTCTGTCTGATGCTGAACTGCAGGTTCAACAGACAAAAGAATTTATTCAAAATGTCAATCTTTCAAAGCTTTGACATCAGAATTAGGCTAGTAGATAGTGTTCATATTGTAAAAAAATTAATTTAGAATACATGGTAAAGACATTGTGGACAATAATCTTGCAATTAGATATTAGAGTTTTGTGCTGCATTTAATATGGAGTTTTTATAAAGGTCCAGTTTTTATGAAGATTTCCATCTCTTTCTATAAAAGAAAAATAAATCTATCTCTACCCTCCATTTGGGAACATGTTTTTAAGCACTTACTGTGAGACACTCAAGGGCCAAATCCATGACACAAACTCAATATGTAATCATCTGTTTTCATTAGTCGGGCACCAGGATGAGGATCTTACGCTGATGTCCTATAGGAAGTAGATAAGCCATTTTTGTAAGTGATGCATATTAATGAGCGGAATCTGGCTGTTTGGTAAACAGTGAAAAATGAACACAGAGGATCTTCTTTGCTGAACAACAGTTCAGGGGTCTGTGAACGCTGGACTCAACGAGCCGGCAAAACTACACACGATGTGCTTTCACCTTGAGATTTGCAGGTTGCTGGCAAAAAAGTTCCAAATACAGGACACTTCTGAATGTCTGTCAATAGAGAAAGATGCTTGTTGCCCACAGATGGTGTAGTTACAGCATCTACCAGCAGGTGCTGAAGCCTACATGATCCCAACCAAAAAAACATCTTTCCTTCCAACAGGGCTACATGAAATCAGATGCTGTCTGGGTAACTGACAGCTCATGTAAGAACACATGAAGTATTAGAAACACAACAAGAGAGACACAGACCATCAGGTCAGAGGGAGTGACGGACATGAACCCGTCATCTTTACAGGGGTCCTATAATTAAAACATTATACCATTATACCATTATAGGGTGGTTGTGTACACACACTGCCAATACAGATTTATGTTCAAACACCATATAAAAGTGAATTTTGCATAGTAGGTCGCTTTTAATATGTAGTACAATCCTGAGGAAAAGAGCATATTAACCTCTTGACGCTCACTGACCCAACCTTGGGCTTGATGTCACTTAGTTTACCATGGTTTACATTTACTATATAGAATGCTGTCTAAAAATATTAAGAAAGATAACAAAACACACATCATTTGAAAGTTCTAAGAGTTTAATGTCTGTTTTATGATGTAGAAGCTTCAGCAACAGTAAAATTGTAATTTGTGTCGGAAGTGCAAATGACAACATGCAAAATCAAAACAGGACTTAATACCTTTGTTATGAAATAACAATTGCGAGATGAATCCAATCCGTCGCGCTTTGGAAAAATGTCCATGACAAGCATCCATTAAAAAACATCCAACAGCACTTTTTGTCCACAAAAGCGTTAAATCCATGAAATATTTATATATTGTCCATTGTTTACGTCAGATTTCGCCTGAACTATCTGCTCTCCATCATCTTTTATTCACATATAAACACTGATCAGCATCAGCAAACATAAACATAAGCTCAACCGAACATACTTGACAAACTTCATTGGTTCAAACTTACCATAACTGATGTGTGCATTGATGAATGTTTATGAATCTTTTCATCATATAAAGCGATCGAGTGTCTTCAGAAAGTTTGGACTAAACCGCTCAATTCATATGGATTAGTTTTACGATCTCTTTATGAACTTTTGAAGCATCAAAGTGATGCTTGCCTAGGTGTCTGTCAGTGGATGGACAGAAATCACTCAGATTTTATTAAAAATATCTTCATTTGTGTTGCAAAGATGAACGAAAGTCTTACGGGTTTGGAACGACATGAGGTTGAGTAAATGATGACACAATTTTAATTTTTGGGTAAACTAAAGTCAATTCTTTAACAAGCTGAAGTTGAAATATTTCTGCATAATAGGTCATGTTAGGCAGATTCTTGAAGATACTTGAAAAAATGTACACGAAAAAAAAATAAAGCACGCTGAGTATCATATGGTGTTCAAATATAAATATAAAGGAGATGAGCCTGTGCCTTCCCAAGAGTCTTTACCAAGAGCTGATCCTGTCTCAGCTGCTTCATTAACATCTCCTGACCACCGTCACACCAACAACACCGACCCATTAGATTCAACCAAACTACAGCACAAACAAAAATTACCTCATTCCTTTGGTTAGAGTCAATGATTTCTGACCCCAAACAAAACAAAATGACAGACTATCAGTGCTCAGATAAAACGCGGAGAGTAACTTGAGCAGGTTCAGACTCTCTGGACACAAACTCACAACAGAGACACAACGTGGAGTTTCCCTCCAGAACTAATCAAACACTCCTGTCTGTAATTGTCAAGTAATCCTGAAGACTTTGGTAAGATTTTCCAGGCGTATTTGATTAGGGATGGAGCTAAACTCAGCAGGACAGCGGCCCTCTATAGAGATGAGCAAACACAGGAAAACATGGCTGCCACAAAGTTCTACCACAAAATGAAACATACACATCAGAATTTTGAGTCTCTATCAAACAGTGAGAAGCTGCTGGTCTCTCAGAGGGAATGTGCAGACGTCTGCATGTGTCCGTCTGTCACCGACTCCAGTCTGTGTCTCCAACATGGTTCATCAATGCTGTTTCCTATCATCGCGTTAATAGAATGACTTTTATTTAATCTACTTGTAATCATATTCTTTAATGTCATCCATTTTATATTTCTTTGTCAATGACACTGTTTTATTTTCTTTCTTAATACATGTTTATGCTTTGGACTATTCTCATGTTAGCTGTTTTAACTGCACGCAGCAACACTGCCGATGCTTTAGCAATACGCATGTAAAAATATTTGTCATGCACCATAAACTGAAACAGAGAGAGTGACTCAGGAACACAGGCTGCTCATCACAGACAGAACCTCCAGACGGGCCGTGAATTAAACGACAGCTGATAACAGGCTTGACCTGAGAGACCACGACAGTAAAAGATGATCAAAAGATGGACCATCAACCTTTAGTTTCACCGTCTGCCACAGAAGACTGTTTCCAGCACTGTAACTGAACTGGGAACGCCTTATAGCTGATTCAAGTAGCATACAGGATGCAAAACTGCAATCTGATTTTGTATAAAGTAATACACTGAATAAATGAAAGATCACTCCATTTCCCAGAATGCATCGTCTGCATCTCTGAATTATTCCAATTCAACTTTCTGTGTGTTGTGACCAATTCAATTCAAATTCACACTTGAACTGAATTTTGCACAACCTTTTTCTAAACTCAAAACAGCAGGAAGGACATGTGTGTCCTTTATCAGCCAGGCCTGAAAGTAAACGAAATAAACTGATCAGTGGACTTTTAAAGAGCAGCCAAGCTGACAATCGTAACGCCATTTCCTGCTGTGCACGAGCACTTCCTGTTCAGCTTAATATCAGACTATATGAAGGTCATGGCAGTCGTTACAGACGGGCCTCAGCAATGCAGGATCAGATATAGGGCTGATTTCTCATGCTTCCATCAAGACTGTAACCCTAACACACACAATCCATCAAAACATATTCATTAATTTCACATACATATCATTTCAGATCAGATCCAAACTATAGAACAGGTGTAACATTAATTAAAATCTCTGAGAACAGCAGTGTCCAGTCCTGCTCCTGGAGGGCCTCGTCCCTGCAGAGTTCAGATCCAACACACCCGCCTGGACATGATCCTGAAGACACTGACTAGCTGGTTCAGGTGTGTTCATTTAGGGTCGACCCTCTGCAGAACGCTGGCCCTCCAAGAGCAGGACTGGACAGGCCTGGTTTAGAAGAATCTTACCTGTGACGGACAGATCAGTGGTCCTCCTCACCACAAAACTCCCAAACTGTAATTCGCACGTGTAATTTCCAATGTCGTCTTCCCGCACGTCTTTGATGGAGAGCACATCCGCCTTCCTGACGATGCTCTGCCTCCACTGTTTCGGCCGGCATTCCTACATCCATAAACAGATCCGGTGTTTAATGCGGCTGTGATCTCATTTCATTGGAATGACACGTTAATAAATAAGTGGGTGGCTTTCAATGCTGTCAACAGACTGCAGCATTACTGATTTCACACTTGACAGTGTTGTGACAACAGCTAGAATTTTATCTATGAATTGTTGCCTTGGCAACGCCTGCCAAAATGCCTGTCAATCATTTATTTATCACTTATTATTTTCCATGTAGATGAGCAGATGAGTTCATTATCAAAGCAGTGAACCATGAGAAGATGATGCATGAACTGAGCTGCAGTTAACCAGTCTTAATGTCAGCAAAGACATAACTGACAAAGATGAAGGGTTTTTAATTGTCAGTAACACTACAAGATATTAAAATGTTTTTAGAAGAAGAAGAATGTTATTCAAGAGCTGTAAATGAAAAAGCAGGTCAATTATCTCAATTTATATGAAGCCACGGTATAAAAACTGATATAAACATGATTCATTTAAAGAACCAGATCAAATGAGTCGTTTGTTGGAGAATCAGACTGCTCACACTGTGGTTCATCGCCCGCCTCTACCTCAAACTGTGCAGGATGAAGCAGTTTACTTTCATGCTAACTAAATCCAGTCATGTTTCCTTCTCGAATGTCCACAGAGATCATCTGTCTTTGATTCAATTTAGCCAGAAACTAAAGTGCAGCAGAAGTTTAATTTGACACTCATCTACTTCAGATGTATTAGTGCTAGTGTAGTCTTACAGCTGGCAGAAACTGACCAACTCGCACAACTTTCCTCTCCATTTTCTCCATCTCATCTTCTTTGCCTCAGCACTTCAGGATTGATGAAAGGTCTGTTTTCTGCCTAATAGCTTCTATTTCCAACTCTGAACGAAAACTGCATAGGCGTGTTTTTGGTGAGATGGAGATGAAGATGATGGGATGGAAACAAACTGAAGAGTTTTACAGTAAAAATAAACGACACCTAAACTAACGTTTTTGAACAATGGTGAATACAGTAAGTGATCTTACCTTGTACCAGGTGATCTCTGGGTCTTTTCCGGACTGTATGTAGTCATCTATGTCAGGACAGAGGATGTCTTTGCTCTTACTCAACTCGGCCTTCTCAAAGTACCTCATCTTGGAGTTGTAACAGAGACCCGAGTTGTTCTCGGCCACCGTGAGCGACATCGACACTTTCATACAGTACGTGGAGTTCCTGCAAAACACACAAAACCAACACGATCAACAAGCTTCACACTATGCATGGGCTTTCAGTCACACTGGAAAAGGGAATCAAATGTTCGTTCTTTCATTTTGATCAGCAGGAGAGAGGTGAGTGTAACCTCTCAGAAATCCCCTTAATCGCTGAAACGAGTCTTTACAGGACTAATGCAGTAAACGCTCAGTTAAAAGGGTCGGTCGTGTTTTCACATCATTCTCAGCAATTGTTTCTTTGCTTGTCTTCGGTACAGGACATCTCAGATCAGCAGAAATGAGAGCAGAGAGCCAGCAGGCCATTTTTCAGGTTTGTTGAATGGCGCTCTCAGCGGACGCCTCCTACTGCCACAATTGAATTTATTGGAAAACAACTCCCTGAACAGAAGAAACAACACAATGCAGAATGGAGAGAAGAAAGGACAAAAAGTGCTGACTCGAACGGTGAACGGAGACTATGAGAACCCAGAGAATGAAAACTAAAGCATAACATCCCTCCACAACATGTTATCCCAACCTCCGGTTTTAAAACAGGGTCTTGGAATTAGTCTGCGGTTTGATTCTCTGGTGAAATGATACAACACTGTTCCTGTAACACTAAACACAGCTCTCCTTTATATACAGGACATTAGAAGACAGGTGGAAAAAAATCAGAGTCTACAAATACATTGAGTAACAATGATTGATGAAATGTGAATGTGGTCAGTCTGAAAACATCAACATCACGCAGAAGGCCGGGGCCCAGTAGAGGGTCTCAGCATGACTTAAAGTGATTTAAGTTATGTTTAAATAAACTTAATTAGAATGCTAAAAAGCACATTCAATCAAAGTGTGAACTGGATGAAAACACCGTCGCAGGCACACGCAGCAGCTACAGCCTGGCTCATGCCATTAAGTGTGCTGTCAGCTTAAGTGGAGAATTTTTATGAGACAGAGATGCAAATTCAACATGACGTGAGATTATCAGACAGATGGACACACCTGTGCAAATGAGTTCCCTCGAGTCTAGTGCTGTTAAATATTCTGACCGGCTCTGATACGGGAAACGAACTATTGTGTCTGAGAACGGATGGACGACACGACTTTATCCTTAATACTTCTCTAAACATCTTGTTGTGAAACAGAAGTGCTGGAGACTTACATGGACTGTGATCTGTAGGAGTTTATGAGTGTTATGAAACTTAGTCCTGAGTAGATCCTCAGAAACATTTGATTTGATCCGGCTATGTGACTGAGGTTACATATGTTAGTTTGTTGAGGATGCTAAATGAAAGCTCATTCTCTTCATCTGAATCATAAATGGCGGACTAGGAAGGGCCACACATACACTCCCATCTACATTGATAGGGCCGAAGTGGAGCATGTTCCTGGGTGTCCATATCTCTGAGGATCTTCCCTGGACTCTCAACACCTCCACTCTGATCAAAAAGGTGCAACAGGGCATCAGGGGCGTTTCCTCTAAGGAGGCAAGGGAGGCAGTCTCTCCTCAAAAAATTGGAAGAAAAAAATCATCAATATTACAAAAATATAACAACGCAAATATTACAAAATGTGACATTAACTCATTTTTCTAAAATAACACTGTCCACCACGCCACCAGCAGGTAAAGTTACAGCGGGAGTCCACATCTCTCTTGCCTCCCCTGAACCCATTGAGTTTTAACAGACCCCCTAATGCGAGCAGTGGGGGTAATTGAGAATGAATGGAGGGAAGTCACATGAGAGGAGGGAATGCCTCCATCGTGCTACGATCGGATATGATCGGTTATGATTGGATATGATTGGTTGGTTTGTGCGATAAATCCCACCACTTGTTTTCGTGCGCATTTGTGAATCAGCCTGAATGAAAAAAATGATGGTGTTAATGGAAGGATTAATTAAAAAGTAAGTGAACAACTCAGCAACTTAGATATCACTGCTTTATGTCACATCAAAATCAAACTTGAAATGGACTGAAAACATGATGACTGTGTGGGGTTTTAGTGAGCATTCAGCTTGGGGTAATTAAAGGTAGCCTACATTTTTGTATCTTTGACCAGTGTTTACTAAACTTGATGACTGATGAAAATAAGTTGACTATAAAAAGAACAGCTAAACATCAGTTCACAAATAAAATATACTGTTTAAATTGTTACTGCCTTTTTTTTATACATGGTTTCATACATGGTTTTAAAAAACATTGTAACCTACATAAACATCTGGCATATTGCTAAATCTACCCAATTTTTCATATCAACAGAAAAATATACCAAGATAACCTTCTTTTGAGACTCCCTTGTGCGGTCAGTTATATGCCAAAGCCTGCCGGCACGTTAACGTGATTTGGTTACAAGGTGGTTTGTGAAGTCAGAAACACCAGCGATTTCAAACCTCTGGTTTGAGACTGTCTTTGGTTTACTGTAGTTTTAAAGAGAAAATACTCAGCAATGGTGTTGACTTATGAATTTGCACATGGTTTGTCTTAAAGCATTTTAAAAACAGCAGATATAGACAACATTAAAAACACAGGGGGACTTTAATATATAGAACATTAATTACATAGTGTAAAAATACAGAATAGAGTTGTATACATAAATATATGTATATATATTTATATATACATTTTATATACATTTTGCTATTTGCACTTGATTGGACAAATTGAAGCAATCTGCATTGTATAAAGCTCTATATGACTAAAATTAAATGAATAAACTGCCTCTGTACTCATTAGCAGAAAAGTGAAATGGAATTTTTATATCATTACATGTAGCACATTACATGTTGATGACATATTTACCCATAGTCTCAAGCTCATTTGAACATAAGGTAAAAATATCAGTGAATACACTAAAAATTGGGTCAGTTTATAATTAATGGCATTTTGAGTAAATGTATGATCATGTTTGATTCATTGTTGGAAGTATTAAGGACCTTGGAGGAGAATTTTTCACGGTTAATTAGTGGGATGAAGGCAGCTGTTACGTGGGAATAGGGAAGCTTGCATTGGTTAAATCATAGGTTAAATTAATATTCCCTCTGAACGCCTGCAGATCGTGAGCGTTTCCCTCTTTTAACATGATGTCCTAACCAGGTGTGGTGCAACAAGCGATTTGTCTGTCACATGAATGTAAAAAAGGAAGCGTAACGCAACAATCACAAAACACAGCCAATCAGGGTGTAGATTTACGGCTCGAAGCTGGTTAGGACATGTGTAAAGTTCAGCAGTACAGACTGGTATAATGCCCGCAAGAAGTTTAGTCACTCAACTTTTAGAAGTACACTAGCACATAAATCAAAGACACAAACTCACATTCTGACTTCATCTCAAGTGATGGTGACAGTAACTCACAGCTAGCCACTCTGATCAAGATCTAACATCTAACACAGATCATATTTTCAAATGGTCATTCTGCATGATGCCAAAAAGATGCCAGATGTATTTTTAGCTCCATCAGTGCCACATTCAGCAGCGTTTCACATCTCTAACACAGCATGCAGTTAATTTCTCTACTAAAACACATAGAACTGAGCATTCTTGGGGAAAATGTTCATGAAATTCACCTGCACCAGCAGCGCTGGATATCATAGGAAACGCTGTCCCATGAGTGACGTCTATCTGAAGATGTGCTGCGGCCGGTCATTTTTGCTACAGCGTTTCTTTAAATCACTATTTTATGAGCGCTGTATTATTTATGACCCAGAGGAAGGTCAGGCTCTTCTGGGAGTGGAGGAGACACAATTCGGACCGACGCATAACTCATATGTCACAGCACCGAGGCCGGCTGATTAACTATGAGCTGAAGCCAGTGTTTACCCATAATGCCTCCTTCTGCCTGCCTCTCCGGTCTGCCAATATCCTTCCGCTCTTGATTCAGTGTGAAGTTAGAGCCTGTTCTCTCTCTACAACTCTACATAACACGAACACATCAACACCTGCTTCTCTGTGTCGCTTTCTAATGCTTGTTTCTGACTTTTCAACTTTATTAACAATTCAAATGTTCAGGTGACTGTTTAAACTAATGTAATTTATAAATTCCACTGCCACAATAAACCAGGAGTGTGGCTCTACACTGCACTGAGCACAACGACAACAACACTATAATATATATAAATATATATATATATATATATATATATATATATATATATATATATCCCCTCCTGTTCGAACCACCCGCTCTAAGTGGGACTCAAACCCGGGTCCATCCGCGTGGGAGTTGAGCACTCTGACAAGAAGGCTAAAGACCGCAGTCTCTAGTGTCAGTTGCTAGAGCGCCTCTTGAGATCAGGGAGTGAGGTTTACACGCACAGCTCTTACCGGCCTACATCTGTTACAACCACCCCCTTAAACCTCACTTCCATCCGGGTCACGGCACCAACGTAACCCCTCCTGTTCGAACTACCCGCTCTAAGACGGACTCGAACCCGAGTCTGTTCGCATGGGATTTGGGCACTCTAACAAGGAGGCTAAAGACCACAGTCTTTAGTGTCAGCTGCTAGAGCGCCTCTTGAGATCAGGGGAATGAGGTTTACATGCACAGCTCTTACCGGCCTACGTCTGTTACATATATATAGTGCAGGAATTCATGTGATATGGTTTTAGACGAGGTCTGCTGGAGAAGAATGAGGTAATACGCTTGTGTTGTGATTGACAGGATCAGATGAACATGTTCCTCCTGAAATTTCATTTAAATGCCGCTGAAATTCTCCATCATTTGCTACAGTGTTTCGCTTCAGATCAAAGGCTGTTTCAGTTCAGAGAGAGACTCCAACATCTTCTTCTCCTAATGAGGGAACCTAATGAGCCATTTTCAGGAAACGGCCTTTACCTGCGAGGTTAATGACATATTACAGCATGTGAACGAAGGGCGAGTTTCCCTGTTTCCGGTGGACTGAACTCAATGAACATACACATGCTGTTCTCAAACAACATCCATGCGGAAGAACCGCCGCTTGAATCTGTCATTGAGTCCAGAGACGTGACCTGAACAAGAAACCTCATTATTGAACTTACATAAATCATAAACCGTAAAGATGTAGCATTAGAAAAAGTTGAATGAAAGCATCAGGAGGTGGTTTGATATGATCTCATCTCTCTTCTTCTTCTTCATCATCATCATCATCATGTGTTTTATTCACAGCTGTCATTTGTTTAGATGAGTCTCTGTATTAAGACACCAACATTCTCTCTCTGTCTGTCTAACAGGATGGATGGATGAGGTCTTATTGATTGAGTTGGTCCTGATTACTGTAAATGAATGTGACCATCAGCCCAAATCAAGTCCTCCCAAACCAGCTTCGATCCTTCATATTTCAAACCTGAATCAGCTGTGTATTCCTGATATGAGTGGTTCTCGACTCTGGCCCTCGAGGTGGACTTTCTGACAGAGTTCAGCTCCAACCATCAGTCTCGCCTGTCTGTGACTTTCTAGTGATCCTGAAGACCTTGATCAGGGTTGGATCTGAACTCTGCAGGAAAGAACTGCTGCCCTGTATAGTACACTGCATAGTGTTGTCTGAATTCAAAGCTACCCACTTCGTTCACTATATTGTTCTCTCATCTAATCAATGAATGTTATTGATGACATTAGTAATGTTTTCTGGTCAGACGAAGACGCTGTGAGTAGATCTGCTCACTGCTGATTCACGTCTGATCCAGTCATTCATCTGGGAATCGTGCTTTAATCGTGATGCTGACTGATGAGTGCAATGCAGACGTGAGTGAAGATACACATGCAGATCAGCTTCAGGTAATCATCTGGCATGAGATCACACACACACACACACACACACACACACACACGTACCTCAACACGCATGAATAATGTCCCACGTCCTGTAACTCGGCAGGCCTGAACCAGATGGAGTCCTCCTCTTTACTCATCCGGCTCCCGTCGAATGAAATGGGCTCCTCGAAGTCTCCGTGGCCGGTGCTTTTGTACCACATCAGACTGAGTCCGGCGCTCTGAGCATGTGTGTAGTTTGCACGGATGTATCCATAAAACAAAGCGCATTTAATCCTCACAGGCTCCCCAAGCAGAACTTTGTATTTCAGGTAGTCCACAGACCAATCCGTACAGCCGTCCACTGTGGAGACAGAGAACACGGTGTTAGCAAAACTGACTGATGCTTGGCATTTAACAGCACAACATGAGGCCTTCATACATGAAATAATACAGTCAGATAGAGATCAGGGCCAGTGTGTGTGTGTGTGTGTGTGTGTGTGTGTGTGTGTGTGTGTGAACAGCATTTGACTGACCATGCAGGAGTATTTGAGCATCAGGCAGCTGTGACCCAGTAAAAGGCCACACACACACACACGCGCGCGCACACCCACACACATATGCGCAGACGCACGCATGCACACTCATACACACTTTTTAGAAACCCTGCTCTGTCTATGGCATCTCTGACATGTTGGAGATTTACACAGAAAATTATTTAGGCTCGTCATTCACTTCATAAGAATCACATGTACAGTAATGCACTCTCAATGGAGACACTGAAGCCACAAGACCTAAACATATGTGTTATCATGAGACGATCATCGGTTACTGACCCGGTGTTCACTGTACGCAGTAGGATTATAGGAAACCACAACAGAATAACAGGAGGAATGTGATGAAGCTGGAGAAACACTCAAACTGACAAGTGAGGTCAAACACAGCTCAAATAACACTCATTTCTACTGAAGAATTTATGTAAGAGCTTGAATAAAACTGCACGTCTGCTTTTAAACCTGTGAAACACCTCACCTCATACACATACTGTACAATACCATCTAAAAACACTGAGTAAGCAAACAGTTTTCTGTGGCAGCTCGTCACATGTGCCGTTGATGAATTATAAATTCCAGACTCTTCCCAACATCTCACATATTTGTAGTTTGTCGTTTAGAAACCAATTGTGTACCATTTCTAATGTTATCAGAGAGGACTAGTGGAAATGTCCCAGCGGTTTTTGTCCAGCATCTCTCCTCCTCCTCCTCGTTCTGTCTGTCTGAAACAGCTGCTGCAGACAGATGCTGAGAGCTTGACAGGCTCGGCTAATTGTGTCTCCCTCAATGTTTTATTTACTAAAGAAACAGCACAGCAGCTAATTAACACTGAGAGAAGCGTGTCGCATTATTTATCCCTCGCATTCTCTCTCTCTGAGTGTCAAATCTCCAAAATACAACACGACGACTCATTTACCACTGAGGAAGTCAAAGCCAGCTGGACAGCAAGTGAAATCTAAATCTAATGTCTGTGAAGGACGCAGTTCAGCTGGACGCACGGACACTTATTCTGTGTGTTGTGTGTCACGGGTGAATCAGTGAAACGGAGGAATCCCTGCTGGTTTTTGGCAGGGATCTTTCGGAGGGACGGAGATGCCGGCAGTACAGCTGGTGTCAGGTGACATTTACAAACACTGACAGCAAAAAACCCACTTATTAAAGTGTTACGTGTCTCTGTTGCTATGGCGACGAGAGGGGGCTGGTTGCCGTGGCAGCCTGTTGGGGGGGGGGGTGTAACTAATTAAGGCTCATTGCAGCAGTATAAAGAACACCATGCTGCTTTTGCAGTGTGAAAGATGGTTAAAACATGATCTCTCAGTTAATTATCCTACTGTACTGTGTGTGTGAGAGTCATTGTGTGTGAGTGTGTGTGTGTGTGTGTGAGTGTGTGTGTGAGAGAGAGAGAGAGAGAGTGTGTGAGAGAGAGAGTGTGTGAGAGTGTATTTTTCTAAAGCTGATTTTCTAACAGAAACGTGAGTCACACGACTGGGTGTTTCTCCTCTAAACATCACTAGACGCAATGAAAGCAAACAGAAACCATTATAATCAGTGCTGCTGTCTACACTGCTGTCTACGACGTGACACGACAAATTCCAGACTGTAAACTGATGCCCTTTTCTATTTCTGAAGTACTTCATGCACTACTTCTGATATGAAGGACTAATAGATTTGCAACAGCCTTTGTCGCATCCAGTGCAGACACAGTGTAAGACATAGGTCACTAACAGGCGGACCGCAGTCCGGGTCCGGACCCAGAAGCCGTCCCATATGGACCCGGACCTACAGCCAAAACAGAAAGTTATGATTTAAAACCTGACGGGCGCTTCTATTTTGCCGGCGCAGCTATCCCATGTGATGCCACTCAGCCAATCAAGTCCGCGCTTCCCAGGCAGTAAACTTTGACTCTACAGTGCAGACAGATGCGAGAGTTAGAGGCAAGTTACACATGAAAAGAAGATAGAAAGAAAAAGAAAGATAGCGATACATGTAGAAAACAAACGGGGAGAAACAGACGAGTGAGACGGAGAAAGGGAGAGTAACAGACTTAAGTAAAGCTGGCCGCATTTTCACAGATTCGAATTTCCCGGACAAATAACTTGTGAGCTAAACTCTGTTACCACTCTTTTTAACGTAGACAAGCAGCTACAACTTAATTTTCCTCAAAACAAGCTTTCCTCCGCAGTGGACAAAATACATTGATCTCTATGCACGGACGGCTGAGAGACAGATTCGAAGGCACCATCTGCAAAGTGCAAAACCCGAAAAGCGTTACTACAAAAACAGTTAATAACTTCAATGTTACACACTGCATTGTCACCAAATTCAGTTCACACATCACTGCTGGTTATACTACAACTATTTATTTTGGAAAAATATCTTTTTGAATAATTTTTTATGATTTTTTTATAATGAAAAATATTCAATAACTTCACTATGAAATTATGAACTTCATTATGAAAAATACATGTAATAACTTCACTGTAACACACTGTACTGTCACCAAATTCAGTTCACATATCACTGATGTCTTGATAGTTATACTACAACACTTATTTTGGAAAAATGTCAACCGTACAGTGTATTACAGTGAAGTTATTCAATATTTTTCATTATAAAAAATACAAAAAAAATAAATGCAAAAATAAATTTTTCCAAAATAAGTGTTATAGTATAACCAGCAGTGGAGTGTGAAATACATTTGGTGACAATGCAGTGTGTAACATTGAAGTTATTGACTGTTTTTCGGGTTTTGCACTTTGGTCCCTTCGAATCTGTCTCTCAGCCGTCCGCGCATAGAGATCAATGTATTTTGTCCACTGCGAAAGAAAGCTCGTTTTGAGGGAAATTAGGTTGTAGCTGCTTGTCTACATTACTACGATTGAGAAGAGGTGTTATTTGCGTAATAACAGCGTTTGGCTCACGAATTATTGATCCGGGAAATTCGAATCTGTGAATATGCAGCCAACTTTACTCAAGTCAGAACATGCTTAAGTTTAAACATGCACAATTTTCACATTTTATTTATTTTCTCTTATTTTGAAATGTAGCCCTACTTTATTTAGTTAATGAGAGAACATTATATCTACAGTCATACATATTTGTTCAGTTCTATTTTACGTGACAATAAATATTGTCAAAAAGTTTTTGAATTGTACTGAATTCATTTGATTTGACAGTCAGGAATTGACTACATGCAGATGTTGATACAACTACTAGGCTACTTATAATATATATAATATATATATATATATCACACTAACTAGTTAGACATTATGATCTTCAGGACATTTGCTTCAAGAAATTTTCTCTAACTGGACCTCTTTACATTTTAGTTGAATACCCCTGGTGTAAGTGCATTTCTTCAAAATTTCTTAAGAAATTCTCAAATATTTACTTAAAAACATATTTTCTTCTGAATAAAATAGTGTAATACAACAAATTTAGTCCTGAAAAATGTTAATGATACATTTATCTGTTCAGAACAGCAAGTGCCTCACAATCTTTTTTTTTTTTTTTTTTTTTTTTGCTTCAGGGCATGAGAAGTGTTCGTTTGATGAATATACTTGCTGAAAACCATTTGGCTAACTTGACCTGGAAGAAAAGACAAGAAACCTTCAGTTGGCAAGAGCTGCAGGAAAGAGAGCAGATCACACTGGAAACAAACCGAGGAACTCATTAAACATCTTTCCTTTGAGGATTTGGTACAGCATGGAGGTTATCCTGACTTTAAGGTGTTATTTATGCTGATTTTTGAAAATTAATACTTCTTACATATATCTTAAGAAAAAAGAAAAGAACATTCATAAGAAGTACTTTTGGGAATACAAAATATTCTCCGTTTTTTTATTCTAGAGAATGTTTCATAAATCCGGTCCCTGATGTTGATCCAGAAAGACCAGGACTAAAGCAAGAACCAGTTCATGAGACGGTCTCAGTGCCACAACGTCAAACAAGATGGCGATTGTGGGTATTTTGCGATTATTATACAGTATGTCTGCTTCGTAAAGTAAAATCTAATGACGTTTGTCTGGCAGATCACAGTCACTTCATGCACAGCATAAACATTGTGAAAACATCCTGTGGGCAACCAAGAGATTTTTCATTTAAGATCTGGGATGTTGAAAATGTCAGCAGTTTAATTGAGGAGATAAAGCTGAGAGAGAGAGAGAGAGAGGAATACAAACATTGCATCTCTCGCAGGGAAATAGATTCAATTAAGGAGTTTCTGTGGGAATATTGTCAACATACTTACAGGAGACAGTTATTATTTTGTGCTCATCATTCTTCTCATTGCTCATTATGGGATGTTGGGCTGTTTTGGGCTGTTATTCATTTTACAAACGTGTTTCAGCAGCAGTGAGTTTCATGCAATCTCTCAGCACACGCAGCTAAGCTTGATTACACCCAATTAACTTCCCTCCCAAAACGTGTGCTTGAGGCGCGTCACTCCACTGATACACAGATGGATGGACGGACGGATGGATGGATGAATTAGTGTTTTTCAGAACAGAGGACTCACTCAAGTGTCTCCGTAGCAGAATGTGTGGCCTATTCAAACAAGATGCAAGACGAAAATGTGAGTGAGATTGCGTTTAAAAGGTCTGTTTACAGCAAAGCAATATGAATGATTCAGCGCTGTACAGTAGGAGGTCTTCACTGATCGACAAACACACCTGACAGGTAGAAGACAGACAAACAGGAAACACATGTTGAATTACTGGCATATTACATTAACCAGCCGACGGAAACATCACTGTGACTCGACATAAACTTCCCAGCTTTTATTATTAATCATCAACTGCATGACTTTTGCTGTGACTTGGATTTGTTGGTGTTGTGTTAAAGGGTTAGTTCACCAAAAAATGAAATTTCTGTCATTAATTACTCACTCTCATGTTGTTCCACACCTGTAAGACCTTCGTTCATCTTCAGAACACAAATTAAGATATTTTTGATGAAATCCAAGAGGTTTTTTATCCTCTATTGAAAGCAACAAAATTACCACATTCAATGTCCAGAAAACTAGTAAAAACATCATTAAAATAATCAATGTGACTACACTGCTTCAAACTTAATGTTATTAAGAGACGAGAATACTTTTTGTGCACAAAAAAACAAACAAAAAACCTAACCCCTAACGACTTTATTCAACAATATCTTCTCTTCTGTGTCATTCTCATACGCTATTTACGTCCAGCGCTTCCAGGTTTTACGTCAGAATGTCGGCTCAGTATCTCAAGTGTCTCGTGATGATATGCATATGTTCAGTAACAGTCTGTCAACAGCTGCTGTCACAACACATCTCACTCACACACTGCTGTGAGCAAAACAAGAGCCGACAGACACGCATGTGTTTGTGTGTGAGATACAGGAACACACATCATGAAGAAAATGAAAGAGGCTCAATAAATAAAATGAGAGTTGATCAAAACATCTGATCCAATAGTGATTTCCATTGCATTCTAGGTTTACATTTGATTGGAACTGAACCCATGACCTTGGAGCTGCTAGTGCAATGCTTTACTGTTTGAACTACAGGAATGTAGCTTAAACACACACACACACACACACACACATAAACACACACACACAAATGTCCAGCACTCCGTCAGCAAATTAAACCTTTAATGTAAATTGAGTTTACAATAAATCTACTAGCGGCAAAAAAGATGGATGAAAATGAAAATTGCTCTCTTGGCAATAGTTACTGACATTTGCATATACATAATTTATTCTGCAGGAGAGAGTGAAAGAGAAAAGAAGAAGTGAGAAATGAGAAAGAGAGAAGGAGAGTCAGAGAGCCTCATTACTGAGGAAGACCAGATACAAACACAGATTTAACATCCATCAGCACTGAACACACACACACACACACACGTTTACTCAACACTCTAAATTGGGTCAATGCATGGATTTCTATTGTTTTTGTAAACACTGTAAACTAATCCTAATAGAAGTCTTTCTGCATTTTTATGTTTCGTTGTGCCACAGTCTGGTGTGATTCTGCTGGTCTCAGATCAGGTTCTCTGTTCATCACTGACCGTTACGAGTGACAGCTGACCCCAGAGCAGCTGTTGAGAGCACCAGACACAAATCCTCAAATCCGCCCTAAAAGCTTCAGAAACACGTCAAGGTCAGAAGCGTCGCACTGGACTGGTTTTAAAAAGATCCTGGTAATGACTTCAGAGTTCCGAATGGATTCAAATTAATACAGAACAGTTATAGAAATCGGATTTCCCCTGCTGTGAGAGAAAGGATGTCAGGACAACAGCTGTCTCTCTCTCTCTCAGAACAAAAATCCAGATGAATCCAGAGACGAGGCTGTTCAAATGTGATTCATGTGTAACAATAAACAGTCTGAGTGTTACATGAACCGTCTCTCATTCCACGACTCTCTATTAATCATGAGTTAATTAGCAGGTTTGGGTTGTTTTGGGGAGTCAGTAAAGACAGTCAACAAGCTCTGATCAACAAAACATCACAGCAGAGGAGGGTGAGAATGTGAGTTTACTGTGACACTTTTACAGCAAAGGCTTTAAACGGAGGGTGAGACAGCTCTGGATCTCAGAATGGCAGAGGAGAGAGACAGAGCCTGCTGTCTGTCTGTCATGTGAATCCAGCGCACTGATGCTTGTGAAGGTCAATGAGGATTAACAGAAACACACACTCAATGAGCGCCTGTGTGTGTGTGTGTGTGTGTGAGTGAATGTATTATAAGTGAACAGTGAAGACTGACTGACAGCTCGACTCACAGTGTTTCTCTTCGGTCTCGTTCTCTCGTGTGGCTGAGACACATTTTACTCCAATCCACTCCTGTACAACTCAAATAAACACCAACACCAATTAAAGCTGCAAGCAGCCTTGAAAGTGCCCTCGCACCCGGGGCCACAGCCAGCCGGTGGCCTTAGGAAAACAGTGAGCAGTGGGCAACATGCATGTAAGTGGGTATAGCACAGTCATTTTGATGTGCCACACTTCCTGCTGCCAACAGGTGGCGCTTTGACTGAAACTGAATATTGCCATGTTGATGTCTTCAGACCAGGACTATTATCAAATGTGAAGTTTGGAGCAGATCGGACATTGTATACAACAACTTCCTGTTTCATGGCGTTAATTGCATACATTAGCACTTAGCCAAGTGTTGCATGATTTAACGTGTTTCTAATATGTTTGGTACTTCGTGGCATATTTAAATGCGTTTCAGGGAGTGAATTACAGTGTAAAGCATGCCATTTCCTGTTCCCCATAGGTGGCACTATGACTGTAACTAAATATTTGCATGTAGATGTCTTCAGGCCAGGACTCTAATAAGACATGTCAAATTTTGGGCAGATCGGACATTGTATACCTGACTAACAGCAGCTTCCGGTTTCATGGTGAAACATCAGAGTTTGTCAGGCCGCCACAGACATGCCCTTCAAAGAAAATTCAAGATCTTCGCAATTTCACATTGCAAAGGCCTTTAGATTAGACTGACCAAATATGATGTTAATTTGATTAAAGCTCTAGAAGGAGTTCATTAAAGTTCAATGTGTGGAAATGGCAAAAACTGCAAAAATTTTGCAGAGAAAATTCAAAATATCTTACTTCCTGTTGTTTTTCAGATTTTGTTCCCAGGGACTTTTTTGTAGGTATTTGGCTGTTACACGTGTCTTCCAAAATTCATACTTGTACGTGAAACATAGCGCGAAGGGTGCTTAATTGAAATTCTGTAGGTGGCGCTATCGAGCCATTTTGCCTCACCTAATTCTGAAACCCATATCAGACAAAAATTTTCATCACTTTTGACGCGTGTGCAAAGTTTCATGAGTTTTCGAGCATGTTTAGGCCCTCGAAAATGCGAATCACTTCGGAGAAGAATAATAATAGACCGAGCAATTACAATAAGGTCCTCACACCATCGGTGCTCGGGTCCTGATAAAATCGGACAAACATGGCAGATTATTTCTAAGTGAACAATTCTTCCCATATAAAATTCTTCTTTAGCTTCTTTAAGCTGGATGTCCTTTAAATAAACATCCAGTATGGGACGTCCCACACGCATCAAACCCACAGATGAATACACACTCTTTATCCTGGCACAGCTGCAGAATCATACAGCAGCCACTGTTCAAACACATATCGATCAATCCTAATGGAGGAGGTAAAATCGCAGATTAAAGGTTGTCGCAGACCTTTATAAATCCTTCCTAAACACGACTGTCCCACAAGCCCCATTTAGCGCTAAATGCATTTCCTTCATCATACCTCGTGTTTTCGTACATTCAGGGCGATTCAGAGGTTTCTCAATCGCACGTCTTCACAAGTGTCATCCGTACAGCGCTCGAATGAACCATAATGACTTTCTTCTTTTTATCAGAATTAATCTGCCTCGCGGTGTTTCCTTTCAGATAATTAACTGACATTTTCATCTAGGTTTTAAATGGCATGTTCATTAACTGATTTCTGGCACCCAAGGGAAAAACACATTAGACAGTCTGACGTTTGTTCTTATAAATTAAAGCTCATAAATGAAACAATAACGTTCAGCTAATGATTGTGCACTGGCCACCTGTCTGTCTCTCCGTCCGTCTGTCTGTGTTTTTATGTTTTATATCAGGTGTAGAGGAACTGCAGGGCGCTCTCGGAGATCACCCATTTCTAGGAAACAGAAAGGGTAAATTCGCATAAAACGTCGCAGGAGATAGATTAACAATCGACGCGGTTCAAGTGTAACGAACAGCAATAAATAAGAGAAAATCAAATGGACTCAATCGTATTCCTCACTGGATGAATGATCCCTGTCCAGGACCCAATATCAGGAGTGCCGTCTCGCTGTCAGGGATGCTTTATCTTCCTGTCACTGCCGCAGATATATTTTAAAGAGGATTGCCATATTTTCTTCTTCCCTTCTCTCTCTTTCTCTTTATAGCCTGGACTTCTATTTCGTCTCTAAACGCCTTTCTATTCTCAACGGCGGGAGGCTGAAATCTCCATTTTTAGGGTAAAAATTGAGCTGGAAAAGCAGCATTAGGTCTGAAGAATATAATCTTGTCTGAGTAACATGAGCTTGCATTTATAGTGCTTAAAAACATTCTCAGAAAAAATGACACACATTTAAGGAAATAAAAGTACATGCTCATTAAATCAGTGAGGACATACTGTCTGATGGCGCACTGGTGGGATTTTGTTATAGTTGGCACAAGTCACGTATAGCTCAGATGACTCTAGATCAGTGGTTTTCATCCCTGCTTTGGATAAAAGCATCTGCAAATGTTCCTATAGTCCCCGACACTGATCAAACACCTGATTCAGAGACTCCAGGAGCTCAAATGAGTGTGTCAGAATGTGTAGTGTTGGGGCTCCAGGAACTGTTAGAGAGGAATAGAAACCAAAGCACCAAAACACACCGCCACCTACTGGAGGCTCACAGAAAAATGTGTCAAATCTTCAGGCCAATTCTGAAAGCACAGCATTAAAAAAAAATTTGAATGGTCTAAATGTGTTGAGATGCTTAGACCAGTGGGAATTTCCAGACTGGTTTATAGTGCTGGTTTAGCCGTCTAGGAAGTCTTGCTGGTTAAAAACACCAGGTGAGACACCAGCAGACCAGCTCTTCAGCAGCTCTCGGGTTTGTGTTGTTCTGCTCTCAGTAACCATGACTACACATACCAGCAGTCGTCTAATAAACAAACAAACACACACACACACACACACCTCAATCCTTCCCAATCAGCGTTTCAACACACATCAGCAGAAGATCTGCAGCGAATCAAGCCGCTCCATCATTTGTGTGAAGTGTGTGATGACGTGACGCTCCAGAGGATTCCTGTCAGACAGCCTTCACCTCCTCTCCTCCTCATCCTCCTCTCCTGCTTGTTTTTAAAGCAAAAGCTCAGAAATGGGGCCACGGATCTCCAGGGGTGATGCTGCTTATATAATGTTATAAAAAATTTACACATCACATGTCCTTATTACAGCCTCAAAAACACATGAGAAATATCAGAGAGAGAGAAAGATGAGAGGGAAGGAAGAGTCTGTGCAAAACAAAAAGAAATTGAAGCGCCTGCAAATCTCAGCTCTGCATTTTCATTTCCGTCCAGAACGACACAAGCCACCAGCCTTTATTACTTCTGCTGGAGATTCTTCTATCTCCGGATGACGAGAACAACCAAAACCAAAAATACAATTGCAGTAATAATCTGAATGGAGGCCTAAATACGACTTATTTAATGGAAGTGTCATTCCTGATGAAGGGAACAGAGAACCCAGTGAGAACCCCATAAGTACTCCAGTGAGAACTCAGTGAGAACCCTGTGAGAACTCAGTGAGAACCCTGTTACCCCCTTTCCACCAGCACGAACCGGGTGCTAGTTCAGAGCCAGTGCTAGTGCCAGTTCATAGTTGGTTCAACTGATGAGCCTTCTAAGAATCGGTTTGCCTTTCCACAGGCTCGAGAGCCAGCACAGAGCCAGGTTTTACGTCACTGTATACGTCTCATATTTCACAGCAAAGCTAGCGCTGCAGTGCCAAACACAAGACACCAAGCTTGTTCGAGATGCATCGGCTTCTCGCAGAGCGATCAGTGTATGACATCAAAGCACCGTGAGAACGATCCAAAAGCACAAGGAGTCGTATGCTCTACAAACGCTCCCGCGGACCTGCGGCACTTCGATGTCACCCGCCAAATCGGTTCGCGCTGCTCCGATGCATCTCGAACAAGCCTTCCATCAACAATGGCGGACACTTCGCTACTATTGATGCTCATGGCTTTGCGAACCTACATTGGCATCCAAACACGGCTCGCCGTAATGTTTTGGAGCTACTTACGAACCACTTTTCCTGGTTCGGAGCTGGTGCTTTGGGTGTCGAAAGACAAAAAACTTATTTAAACTAGGCTCTGGCTCCCAACCAGCACTCAAACTGCCTTGGTGGAAAAGGGGTATGTGAGAACTCAGTGAGAACCCCATGAGAATCCCATGAGAACCCAGTAAGAACTCAGTGAGAACCCTTTGAGAACCCCATGAGAACCCCATGAGAACCCAGTAAGAACGCTGTGAGAACGCTGTGAGAACACGGTGAGAACCCCGTGAGAACTTGGTGAGAACCCTGTGAGAACTCAGTGAGAACCCTGTGAGAACCCTGTGAGAACCCTGTGAGAACTCAGTGAGAACCCAATGAGAACCCAGTGAGAACTCAGTGAGAACCCTGCGAGATCTCAGTGAGAACCCTGTGAGAACCCCATGAGAACCCAGTGAGAACTCAGTGAGAACTCAGTGAGAACCCTGTGAGAACCCAGTGAGAACTCAGTGAGAACCCTGTTAGAACTCGGTGAGAACCCTGTGAGAACTCAGGAGAACCCTGTGAGAACCCTGTGAGAACTGAGTGAATTCTCAGTGAGATTTCCATGAGAACTCAGTGAGAACCCCTTACAGGAGCAAGACTCCAGCAGACATAGGTCTGGTTGAATGAACGGAGCTGCAGATAGACCAAAGCGTGCCAGTCTCTCCTGTCTCTCTGTTTCTGGTCTTTCTGCTGATCTAGTGCCAGTGCTGACGGTCTATGCCAGCGTGCACAGGAGGTCTGTATTAATTAAATGTGCTTGAAGCAGCTGCTCTCGCGGGCCGTGGGATGTTACATAAGTTATTCATCACAGACGCTCATCTCTCAACATTCTTCACTCAGAGAGAGACGTCCGGCCAAGAGCACGACGGGTCAGTCACTGCAGACTCGAGATGTGCCTGTTTGGAACATAAAAAACAGAAAAACAAATAAAAGAGTCCTGGTTTGGTCTGGTCTTGATTCACTGATTCTATCCCCTTCAATAAGATCTGAGCAAAAACACCACAGAGACAGAAGCAGGATGGAGATAAATAGCTCGGCTCTAAATGTCTGTGTTGTGTGTTTAATGGATGCAGCGCCACAGCGAGAGTTTTAGAGGACGTCCACTGCCGACACTGTGAGACCTACGGATCAGACAGAGATATTGCAGCATCTCTACTGGCTGAATAAACTACAAGCTGCCTGCTGATCGAGAGCAGTGAATGATGGGAAATATCAGTTTGAACATCAATGGCAAATTCACAGTGACTCGTCAACCTCCACAATGATGGAGAAACCAGCAGCATCTGATCATCTGAACACGGACAAACTCACAAACACAGCTCTTATACTAGTAAAATTAATGAGGAATATTCAGAAATTAATTAAGACGAAAAGCAGGTCTCTGGGTGAAAGGCTTCATTATTATTGTGGCTTGTAAATCTTCTATAATCCTGCAAATAGAAGAAGAGAGCAAATGAACTGCTGTGTGTGTGTGTGTGTGTGCGCATGTGCGTGTGTGTGTGCGCGCATGTGCGTGTGTGTGTGTTCCATTAATATTGATCACTAACAACAGGAGCAGTAAATGACAGACTCTTCACCCGCCAACAGCCACAAAACACCGGAACGCAGCCCAGGGTCAAGAAATCCATTCTTGATTTGACCCTTTGGTTTGACCTGTGACCCCTCTGCATGAGGTTCCTTCCATCATCTCAAAAATTGTATGTTTGTGTGACATTTTGTTTTATTTCACATGATAAAACCAATTGTTCTGCTTCTGGATGGTGATTGGTCAATGCAGTCTAGCGGTAAAATTTTATTATACCTGTATGTTTTTAACTTCTGTGCATGAATTGTTTAAATATTCAAATTTCTCTAAACATCACTTGAGTTTGTTTTGAAGCATCAGATGTGACATCTGGCCTGAAACCAGTTCATAGAAGGAAGATTCATGCGTGTTCATGCAGCGAGACGCTGCCTTCTGTCTGACTCTCCTCCGAATCAAACGGCCCTCAGCAGAGACTCTGATACGGCACAAGGCATGCTGGGAGACAAAGGCTCCACCCAACTCGACAAACACACACACACACACACACACTGAGCACACACTGACACACAGCATGAATAAAACACCAAGAAGCCACAACAAGGCAAGCACCACATGAAGGGTGAAATGAATAAATAAAAGGCGAAATACTGTGTAACTGTCAGACGAGACTTTTGGAGCCGATGAATGAGAGACTCGTCTGTGAGGGAGACAGACACTGCGTCCTGTGGAAAGAATCGATGTGTTCAAAGGTTCATATGGCTCAGAGCAGCAGTGGAGAAGCGTACGGCTCAGAAGTTGCTCCGTCATTGCCCATCTCTACACTGTCTTATTGATACAAAACATGTGAAAGGAACCCTGACTTTCTCTGAGCGTCTGATTAATAACCAATGACAATTTCATAATGAAATCAAGCGATGTTCACACAGTGAGGAACCGAAGAACATGAGAATGCAGGAAGCACAAGCAGCATGTCAAACACACATCACATCTTACATAATGCTCCATTCATTGAGTACACTCGTCTTCACCAGCGTCTCACGTCCACATTTAACCTTCACAAACACAAAGAGAGTCTCTGTCCAACAGGATCCAATGTGGATCAAGCAGGGAATAAACAGGATATCAGTGGCATCAGTGTGAGCCGGAGGAACGCTGGGAATGCTTTCACATCTGGCCTCAGACTTTACATCAGCCTGCTCTACTTCACAGCTACGAGAGCTGGAAATTGTTACAGAAAAAGAAAGAAGCGAGATGGTGCAGCAGGTCATCGCAGATTCTGCCATGTGCTTTTCTCTGGGGTTTTAAAGCAAGAAAAAGACTAACTCGGTGTCACAGCTGTAATCATGACCTGCGTTTGTCCTTCTCAAACACTCTGATGTTCTGAGTCTTCATGTTCAGCTGTTTGAAAGCCGTCTGACAGCAACAGTTACCAAAGATATGCGAATCGAATCAAGATCATGTCGCTAAAAACAACTCCACAGTAGGCCAGTTCATGATGGCCAGCCAGGTAAAGACACACAATGCACATTTCTCAATCGTCAACAGCACAAATTTCAGTCCCAAAGGGACATTTGATCTCGTACCGCGAGCCTGTAGCAAACCAATTTTCTCCAAATCACACGCAGCCCAAAAAAAGAGCCAGAAAAGCACATTTCCCTGCAGAATGCCACTGAAAAGAATATTTAAAATTCCTCCTTTCATACGGGAAAGCGCTGGAAAACATTTGGCTGGCCTTCTGTATTTTAACTTCACTTAATATGAGACACCAAAGCAAACTGAATAATACAGTCATTTATATTCCATTCAGAGGGAGGGAAAGGCGATTTATTCCGCGCTGAAGGGAGGGAAAGTGACCTTCTTCACAAAACCGCTGTTCTGCTCTCAAAGCTGCAGTTATACTGACGTTCACACGGACGGAGTCATTCGGCTTCTCTAACGATCCCCTGGTGGTAGTTCTGTTCAGAAATGACTAACGTGGACAGCAGCCGTGAGTCCTCGTCTTGAAAAATGTCTGTCACGAGACACAGAGAGGGAAATCATCATGAGTAACTCAATGTCGTCAAGTGGAAGTGCTTTCAAAACACAAGAAATCGCTGTAAAATGCCAAGACTGTCAAAGTTACAACCTCTAACACACGTAAGCAGATTTATATTCACATTTATTTGTGTGGCAGACACTTTTAGCCAAAGCGACTATTTTGTGTTGGGTTCATACATTTGATCAGTTCATTCAAACTGATTATCTTGGTGTTGTTAGCACTGTTGAACACATTTTATCCTGTTACACACGGTCAAACACAAACTATTATTTAATTTATGGAAAATATGCTAACTAAAAACACATCAGGTAACTTGAACTAGTTACAAGTAGAGTTACAGCATTACTCACTTCTTACATTTTCTAAATAAACATTCTCCATTGTATTTTCATGTTTTCATGGTTTATGATCAATTTTTGAACAGGTTTCAGGCTCTATTTTGGACCGTATTTGTGAAAAGCGGTCCCTTGTCTTCATTGTAACTCTGAGAACATCCGACAGGTGAAAATGAAGGAGTGTTAAGCAGTGATCTGCCTTTCATCAGACCTGACGTCACGAGTTCAGCCGGACAAACTACAGCAGCGGCCTGTGCTGAACCGAGACTCCTGTTACTGTGGTCTGATGCGTGTGAAGAGCATGTGGGTGATCTGCGTTCAGCCGTGAGTCATTACACTGAAATCACACACACAGTTATACAGGAGAAAATCCCTCCAGATGAAGCAGCATCACTGACACACCGCAAACACCCTGAACGCCTCCTTCATGCCAAGAGCTCCAGCATCCAAAGCGCTGCGTACTGAACACGCGTGTCCACATGTGAGATCGTGTCATGAATAAATTCACTCTAAACCTCATTCTCTAGCCCATCATTCCCTTCTGAACTGAACTGATGTCTGTATGAAGGTGTGGTATGAAGAGGAACTGATGATGTCAGCTGAAAAGGAAAGTCGTTTTAGAGGTGGAGAGAGCGATTAAAATGAAGGATTATCAAGACAAACATTTATTTCTTTAGAATAACGTCACTGATGACTTATTAAGAGGAACATGAATAGAGTCCGTGTTGATTTCATGTGACTTTCACACGCGTGTATCTGATCTGAGAGACAGGCGTGTGCAATCAATCCCAGAGTAATGACCAGCAGATGGTTTGTGGGGCGACGGCAGATTTGACTTATTACGAGGGTCCTTGATGTGTTTAACTGAACAGGCTGTTCACGGATCCCACGAGAGCGTCAGACAGACTCGTGCCAGACGCTTCACCGTGAGCAATGAAGTGCTTCAGAAACAAACCAATCAACCAAGGAAAAAGATCTTTACACGGCAAATCCAAAAATTGCATCTTACATATCCTTTATGCTGGTTGTAAATAAACAGTAGCAGCAGGTTATTGTTACAGCATTTACAGTAGCCCCAAAAGTATTTATACACATCTGGACACTTAAGTCACATTTAAAATTTCATTGAATTAGATGTAAAACATCAAGCCAAGTGTCATCTGGAGCTGTTCTCAGAACTAACACACTCAGACACTCAATTATTCAATTATTTTAACCAGCTGTCCTCGAGGGGATTTTAGTGGATGTATGACCTCAGTCAAATTCAACATCATCCACAACGTTTGACAACCAGAAAGTGTTCAGATAAAAGCCAATTGGATTGATATTTTGATATACAAAGCATGTACACATTTTTCAATGTGAACATCAAATACTTTTTAAAGGGCCACTATATGGAGTTCACATAGAAAATCTGGAACTTTTTCCCTATTTTTGCCTATAAATAAACCAAACAAATTACCACACGCAGCTCAAGATGCTCTTTAAATCAATCATCTCAGATGATGCTGGAGAACATGATCATCAGCTTTAGTTCATGTAGCTCCAGCGATGGTGAGAGACACTCCAAACATTGAGACACAATCTATAAGAAAACAATGAGAAACAGAAGCATTGTCTCTAGTGGTCTCAGACTACTGGTGTGCATTACAACAACCTGCTGTTAATGACAGACAGCAGAAACCGAAGGTCACGTAATTAAACATGATCAGATAAAGACTGGAATGAGACTCCTGAAAGAAATATACAATCAGAAACAGGAGGCGTTTAACATTCAAGTCAGGAGTGTCTTGGCAAAGCTGTTATTGTGAGTAGGTGGAGAACTCTAAATGAGAATGCAATCCCAGAATGCTTTGCTCCTCCTCCTGCACACAGACCAAAATACATCCTTATTACATCACGGCCACCTGTGCGTGTCTGCGCTCGCGGCTCCTCTCCGAGCGGAAATTATGCTGCAAAGAAAAGGTCACAGAGTTTGATGAACTTCTCGCATCAGGTGAGATCAAACTGCTCACTGATCACCCTGACAGACGGATCGATTCTATTAGTCCACAGTCGTCCTGTAACACACCCATCTGAATCTCCATCCTCCCTGGCACGAGACACACACCCTTCCTCTTAAAAACTCACTGTAAAACACTTTTAAAGACACATTACATTTTGAATCTGAAATGACACCCGCTACAGAGAGGTCGGAAAAATAAATAAATATTTAATTTTGCTTCTAATTGCCGTTTATGACCCCGAGCGCATCGCCAGACAAACTATTATATGATTCTAATGGTTATTGTCTTTCTGGCCTTCATGCAAAACATCTGACGCACTAAACGCTAGCTCTCTTTCTCTCACATATACAGATGAGCAGAGGAGCAATGGATCATGGGTAATTCAGCCTTTGTGGATGCGCTTGGGCTTTGACTGATTTATTCAGTGCCAGCGGATGGCAGCAGATCACACATGACTTGCCCATGTCATAAAATCTGCCTAAAGCATTTACCTGATTGAAAATCAACCCATTAACTCATAAATAATGTCAGTCATATCTCATATCACATCAAGATGAATGAAAATGCAGTTCATGTTTTAATAGCTTTTTTTTTTTTTTTAAATAATAATAATAATACTGACAGCAACACTGGTAATAGTAATGTAAAAATTAGTAGATTTGTTCATCTCAGAGAAGCCGCTAGTTTAACCGGCTCCTCTTCAGAACATGTCGATCTGATTCTTTCACCTGAATCAGTTTTATTCTTCCCTCCTCTTTCTTTCTAGTTTTAGTCTCTCTTGTTTTCCTGTGTTTGTCGGCTGACATTTTAGACGCGACGCGTCAGGCTGCAGAATTTCCCCAGAGCGATTCTTTTCATCTGCCTGTTCTGACCTTCTGATGGCGTCTCAAAGCTTTTCTCTGGCACAAACACGAGTAATAGCGCACCACAATCTCTACAATCGCTCGCCAATCAGATGCAACAGCCATGCAATTTCTCAGCGTGGAGTCCGAAAGCCCGCAGGACTGAAGCGTTTGTAGGCTTTCCCTGTGGCCGTGTTTCTAACGGTCCCGGAACGGCAGACGTCAGAATCAGGGGCTGAAGATCCACTCGCAACATGACAGGCTGGAAAATACTGGAAAAGACTGAGAGAGAGAGAGAGAGAGAGAGGAGGGCAGAGCCGCTGTGGTGATGGGCTGGTCCTATTCTCTTAGGAAGCACACAATCACAATGATGGATGAGAAAGAAAGAGGAGAGATATCCATCCATCCATCCATCCATCCATGTGCCCAGTCAATGAGGGCTCACACACACACACACACACTCACTCACGTAACGTGAGTCAGTGTGAAGCTGCATCAGAAGCAACAACATCAGAGCAGCTTTGATGAGGAGCTTCAGCCGCAGGAACGAGAGCACTGAGGAACTGAGGAACACACAGAGAGAGAGAGAGAGAGACTCCATCTGAGCACGTGTTCAGCTCACAAACAGGAAGAGCCGCATGATGCCGTTTCCTGCACTGCTGCGCTAACAGAGACTCTCCCCGACGCCACACAAAGCTCCTTTCATTCCTCTTCTGCCAGCTAAACACCATCGGCTCATATTAATCTTGTGTGGCAGGGTAATTTATAATTTCTGACATGTAAAGAGGGAAATGTGAGGTCTGGACAGGGTCTTCGAGGGTTAGTGGCTCACACCGGCCATACGCCAGCAAATCCCAGCAACGGCAAGAAACAATTCCAGCTAATAAACTCCATCACTAGCTGACATCCGTAACTACACCACCACATAAACTACAAACAGATGAATGACATGATGTGACATCAAACCCTTCTTAACTCCATACGGCTACTGTATCTTACCTGATGCGCACATTTACATTTATAAGGCCTCTAAATGATCAACACGAGTGTGTGTGTGTGTGTATGTGTGTGTGCATTTTTGTGACATATCAGGACACAAATGTGTATAATGACATGGGTATGACAGGTATTACAAGAAGAGGGTGACTTATGAAGACATTACTCCATGTCCCCATTTTTCAAAAGGCTTATAAATCATACAGAATGAGTTTTTGTGAGAAAGTAAAAATGTGCACAGTTCCCTGTGATGGGTAGGTTTAGGGGTAGAGGTAGTCTAGGGGGAGAGAAAATACGGTTTGTACAGTATAAAAACCATTACGCCTATGGAATGTCCCCACAATTCACAAAAACAAATGTGTGTGTGTGTGTGTTTAGACTTTACAGCAGCATTAAACGTCTGTCTGCACCTGTGAACACTGCAGTTAACTGTTCGAGAGGCGCTTGAGTGTGAGGATGATGAGGATGAAGAGGACGAGGAGACTAATAGGGCATCGTGGATTTTCAGCGCCGCTGGGCATCACAGTGCCAGAAGTGTGTTGTCTCTAGGGAAAGTGTCTCTGTCCGGCTGTAATTGGCACCTGCGCAGCAAACCTGCAAGAGCGTTCACAATCACTGCAAACACATGAGTGTCCGGCACTGAGATCAGTCTGAGACGCTGCTGAGATCTCCTGTCTAACTCCTGAGATTACTGGAGAAAACATCTGAGACCACATCCGACAGACAGACAGAGAGAGAAAGAGAGATGACTGAACACACACCAGTGCTTTAACAATCCACAGAGGAAACAAACGCTGCTGCTTCGAGATGGATGTGTGTAAGTGGCATCAGTAGAAGACATTAACATTCCCTGTGGAGCGTCGTGTGTGTGTGTGTGTGTGTGTGTGTGTGTGTCAGAAGTGATTGTTGGTAAGAGAGGCGTTTCAATGACTCCAGAATTACAGCTGGTGATTCCAGCAGCATCAGCAGAAAACACTGTCCTCCGTAACCATGGTAACGTCAATCCAATCCAATCGATATTAAATTCAATTAAATGCTTCTGAGCTAACGAGGAGGTGTACGAGCGTGACAGAGCTGGGAATTAAGATCATGGAGTTTCACAGCTGCGTCACGCGAGCTGAAATATGAAGCATAAGAGGATTTTAATACAGCACTGCTAATATTCAGATTAGAATATTCAGAATATTCAGAAAGGAAAGACTGTTTGAAACCCATCGTCATACATGTGTCTGTAACGACAGAAACACAATCACACACTCACTGCAGCTCAAGGAAACATGTCGTCTTGTGAAAAAGAGAAACAGAGGACTAGCAACAAATAAATAAATAAATAAATAAAAGCAATTAAAGAGAATCAGTCAATGAATGAAAGCGGCTGCAGCTCGAATCTCTGCAGGGTTAAACATTGGCTTTGAACTTTGAAACATTGGCTTTTGAGTCTTATCTGACCCAAACAGACCCTGTGCTCCCTGTCAAGGGCCCTCACACACACACACACACACACAGATCCAACCTGAGCTGAAATTGAACATCAACATCAGTTTAACTAACCCTAATATGACATACACTGCCCGGCCAAAAAAAAAGTCGCTGTTTGGATTTTAATAGGCAAATACTTAAGAATCTATGGATGGATCATTATTACAGTGATTATTATTTTTCTAGCATGTTATATGTTTGGCAACGGTTCTTTTAACCTTAAAAGATGGAGTGTGTAGCTTATCATTTCTTAAACAACCATGTTTTAAGATGTATCATGGCCATATTCCAGGATGACAATGTCAAGATTCATCAGGGTTAAAACTGTGAAAGAATTGTTGGGAGGGAGCATGAAGAATCATTTTCACACATGAATTGGCATTGACCTTAACCTCAGTGTAAGTTTTTGGGATGTGCTGGAGGAGACTTTACAGAGTGCTCACCTCTTGCATTGTCAATACAAGATCTTGACCCAAAAAATGATGCACCTCTCAATGGACATACATGTTGTGATGTTATTTCCATCAAGAGATGCATCATTTTCTGGTCAAGATCTTGTATTGACAATGCAAGAGGTGCATCCCAAAGAGGTCCTCCAGCACATCCCAAAGACTTTCAATGAAATTAAGGTCTGGACTCAGAAGTGCCAATTCATGTGTGAAAATGATTCTTCATGCTCTCTGAACCATTCTTTCACAATTTTAACCCTGATGAATCTTGACATTGCCGTCCTGGAATATGGCCATGATGTGTCTTCCTACATGGTTGTTAAAGAAATGAAAAGCTACACACTCCTTTTAGGGTTAAAAGAACCGTTGCCAAACATATAACATGTTAGAAACATAATAATCACTGTAATAATGATCCATCCATAGATTCTTAAGTATTTGCCTATTAACATAAATCCAAACAGCGACTTTTTTTTGGCCGGGCAGTGTATTTCATGTATTTCAGAATATTTTAGAGTAAATCAGAATATGAAGGGCAGGACTAGATTTTTTCAGTATTCTTGCTATTAAATTACCAACCTGGTCTCATGGAAAGACGTACTTGTGGGAACATTTTTGCAAGTCGCAAAATACATACCAATATGTACATATCACTGCAGTTACCAGCAGAAATGAACACGAGAGGCAGTAAAACAGCAAGCACTTTAAAACGTTTTCATACACAGTTATGATTACAGGCTCAGATTATGGATTAATAAAGACTTGTTTTCACATCTCCTTACACAATATTATGTTATGATCTCAAAACGCTTTTACCAAAGTGCACGATTTGTAAACAGATACAAAGTTCTCTCATGAAAAATAGGCTAAATAGGTCCTTAACTCAACCTGCATCACCTACAAAAACATCCATCCATCAGTTCATCCATCCATCAGTTCAATCATCCATCAGTTCATCCATCAGTTCATCCATCCATCCATGTTAGTTTTTCCAAGGGTATAGCGTTGTTAACCCACAAACTGATGGGGATAGCAGTATCCGATTTCCACTTCTGGATCCACTGGAAAATTGACTCCATGAATATCAGAGATAATGTTGCATACTTTTTGCCAAAATGATTTTATGTGCATTTCCTAACATTCAAATTCTGCATCCTGTTTGTTCAATGAAGACATTCTCAGTTGAGTTCTTCATGAAGCTCAACCCTGCAGGCAATAAAAGCTCCATTAAATGCGTCTCTATTTTTGGATTAACGTGCACTGATGAACCGTTCACAGACAAGGAACATGCTTGAAAAACATAACGAGAGACCATTTGGATTTTCTGTTGATAGTAATATAAAAGAGAGAGAGGGAGGAATAGAAAGAGAAAGAAACAGGAGAAAGTTGAGTTCATAACTTTACACACGAGGGCCAGTAACTGCTGACACAGTCACACCATCATTAAACCCGGAGAGCCGCTCTGGTCCGGTCTGGATCCAGTGTTCTCACTTTTGTCAGCATCTCTATGAATTATTGAAACCGCCGACAGGCAGACAGTGAGAGAGAGACACTTCAACATCTGACTATTCCTGATTTAACCCTCGCTGACACACAAACCCACAAGACACTCGACATAATGACACACTTCTGAGAGTCAAGATGCTTTAAAGAACTGGATCCAAACATCAGGATGAATACGTCAGAACCGAACAGAACTGAATCGTCTTCAACTGCTCTTTTAATCAGACTGATGAAAGCCACAGGAGACATCAACACAAACGTGGTCATAGAGGTGGCCCCAAAAACCTTTTGGACACTTCAGTCCCATTTTAAATGTCTGAAATCATTATATATAAAACATCAAGCAAGTGTCCGCTGCGCTCAGATGATGCTGGAGCTGTTCTCAGAACTAACTTCATTTTAACCGGCTGTTCTCAAGCACGAATCCGTCTGTAGAGCGATCAGATGACGGCCATCAGTGGCGTCGCTAACAACGATACTTATCATATATAGTTAAACTGTCCATCCATATATCAATCATTTAACTGGATGTGATACTGTTGGCATGGTTTAATGCATTAGCTTTAGCAGCTTTCATGTTTGAACAGAAAAGAGCTGCTAGCATTTGCCTTGACTGAAATCTTCCATTCAGTGTTTGATGGGAAACTGGGTCACTTACAGTCACAATGATTCAGCACAACACAGAAGCACTCGAGCGTCAGGGCTCAATGTCGCTCGCAATCTCATCTTTAATAGAGCTTCTCGTGGCGGCTTCAGCGTCTCTCGCGCGGGAGGAGAAAACAGATACTTTAGCAGCGCTTCATGTGTGATGAGAAACAGTCTCTCATCATCACCTGTTTAACGTCTGAGACTCGACCCGAATCACACACCGAGGGTCCCGATGTCCCACTCAAACCCACACCAGAAGAGAACAGAGCGAAACATATGATTCACATGTGATGAAATATTTCCAAAAACATGACATGATCTTATTAATAATGCCACCTACAGAGATTTGTATTTAATAAGATGAAATTCTGTCAGTTTAGTTTATTGAAATACGTCTAATCATAATGTTTCTACATATGAAGGGATAAACAGGCATAATTAGTCAAAGTCATGATTAATATATGATTATGTATGCCGTCATTAAACTTTAGTGTTGTGAATTTTAATTCAGAAGTTTTGCCTTCCTGTGTGTCACGGCCTATTCGATTCACATTCACACTCATGAATTTTGCACAAGCCCGACGTTTAAAACACTGCAGTGTATGAAGCACAACAGGACTAATAACACCAATTTGACCTCGAAGAGCAAACGCACTTCCTGTCAGGTGGCTTTAGCTTCACAGCATCGATCAAACACGACAAAGCACTCGCACAAATGGCTCCTCGCTACACAAGAGCACTCACGCGTGTATCGCCGACCGCAGGGACTCGCGTCAGAAACCTGTCCTCTCGCATCTCCATCCGCGCTCAGATCCCGCTGCATCATTGATGAGGAGCCGTGCGGCGAGTACTACCTGGGGTTCAGATGCTCACGGGCGGCCCGTTACACACCGTCCCGAGAGCTGCTGAGAAAGAGCTTCACACACTGAGAGCGCCGGTCAGGACGGAGGGTCACTGAAGGACACAGCGGACACCACACTGAAACACAAATACAATTATTTCTCTCTTCCTGCATGATTCAGTGTCAGTGAACACTAGTGACGGGTTGAACGGCATACTTCGTTCGAGGCCATGAGACAGACGCAGTTCATGACAAATATTCACAACTTTTATGTTTTAGTTTTGCACATCAGATTAAATATGGCGTCCACCCTCACTACTAACCACAGCAAACCGTGATGGTCTCGTCTTCTGGTTTTCACCTGTTTCTTTACCCAACTCTATCTATCCAAAGCTAAATGCTGCCACCATGTCTCAGATCTCCTCATCGTCTCCGATCAGCTCCCGGAGACACCGGCTCATCCGCTCACCACTGTCGTCTCTCAGGGACGTTATCGGAGTCGAGCTCGTCTTATCATCCTGCGGTCAGTAATTAGCAGAACTCACAGCGGCGCTATCGGCTGCTCGAGCACTGGAGTTCACATCTGTCTGAAGAGAGACAGATTACACACACACTCACACACACACTCACGCACACACACACACACGCATCCTTGTTCAAACTACTTTGTGGGCTCCAAATGACCCCACTAAGATAAGATAAAGAATTTACAACATTGTGTGTCCAAGTACCCCACAAAGTCAAAGATTCTGTATCTTTTTTACTATATATTTTACTATTCAATAAATACAAATACAAGTTCACACACTCACTCACACACACACACACACTACAGCTGTCTGAAATCTTCATTAATGATCTCTAGCGAGAGACAAACTACAATTAAACATCCTCTCTAATTAAGTGACCGTTGTGTGTGTGTGTGTGTGTGTGTGTTGCTCTGAAGTGAAAGTGAGCGATCACATGATCTCATCAGCCTGTTTCCAAGGAAACCCTTCAAAGAGAGAACTTTTGATGAAAATGCAAAAGATTCTGTGTTTTTCCTGCCCTTTGATTGTGGAAACAGTTAAAGGGATCATGAATTAAGAAATCGACTTCTCCTTGTGCTTTTGATATATAAGAGGTCATCGTAATATATGAATATCCTGTAAGTTTCAGAACTGAAAACTTCCTTGTTAGTCCAATAAAAGCTTTTATTGACACCAGACCCAGCGAACGACTCTTCCCGGAATGTGTCTATAGATAGGTGAAACTCCGCCTCCACAGAAGAAACTCCACCTACTTCATCATTGCAGCGTTAGCCCCGCCCACTGGTGTGTTAGTGAGAAGAGGAGGAGAGAAGAGCGATACAGGACTGAAATAACATTACCTTTCAAAGGATCCTAATGCTAGGAATATGGTTATTTATTTTAAACAATGTGAATGTCTCAGTTGAGCTTTATTTATTTGTATTCGGTACATTTCACTGTGGATTCTTTGGTAAATCAATCGCATTTCGGCGCAAACAGACTTTTACGATATGGACTCGACAGTAATGCAACAACATGTGAGTAACTGTGTTAATTCTAATGCCTGATCCGATATTAATAATTCATGTACAGTCAGATGTTCTTTGTCTATGTGTCAGTAAATCAAACCAGTGACTAGTGGCTGGAATACACTACACGACTTTTGCCCCCATTTTTCTCCCGATTTACAGTCTAAACAAGTTGACACTAGTTGCCAAAAGTCAGTGTATTAACCACAGTCGGGTTAATACAGCTCACGTCGCTCCCAGGTTGAAAAATACGGAAATTCTCATAAATACAGAAAAATCACTGAAGAATACTAAGTGGATCTCCACCATGAAGGAAAAATTGCTACAGTAAGTAACATTACTGTTCTGTTAGCTTTGTCTTGAGAGAGTTAGCAAACCACATTCTGAGGTAAATCCGGATTCATCCATTATTAGCTATGTTAATATTCATCATTATCCAGGGCTCGACATTTACACTTTATCCTTGATAAGAAGCCGGATTAAAACGTCAATAGCTGCAAATGATTGATTATAGTACATTAAATGTAAACAGCGACTGATAATGGATTAAATTAAAGGTAACAACATAGATAAAACTACACCATTTACCTCTAACTCCTGTTGTAATCTGTTGAGTGCATACTTGACTGTGTGTTTACTATTATTGAGACTGTAATAGTAAAAACTTGCTAAAAGTTTTTGAGAGAGTAATACTGGAAAGCTGTCAGCCAATCACAGCAGTGGGCGTTACACTGAAGTCTCACAGAGACACGCCCGTTAAAACAGAGCGTTCAAACCAGAGGATAAAATCAGGGTAGGAAAAGTGCCTTTTATTTCTAAATTATGACCATTTTTGATGTAAAAAGCATACTAACATTATAAGTGCACCCCAGGAAATATTATAAAACAATAAAATAACGCAGTTCATGACCCCTTTAACATTCACCTACGGGGTCGCTAAAGGTCAGTAGCTAGTTACTAACAACAGGCAGTTTAAAGTTGACAGAAGAATTCCTGACCTTGCTACTGAATCATTTATGATGTATAATGAAAGTAGTTAATTTATGCATTAACATAAGCGCATAAACATGCAATTAGAATGAAAACTGCTCAATTTTTAGCTTTATTGCGTGTCATCCTGTCGTTTATTTTTAACATAAGTTTGTGCTTCATCCTTTAGTTTACAACCTTGATTTGTTCATCTTTGTACAAAAAAACACTCTCTAAATATCTTCTTGTGTTCCACAGAAGAAATAAAGCCGCTAGGGTGAGTAAATGATGATTTTTGGGTGGATGATCCATTTAAAATATGCAGCTCAAATGATGATGTGCTGGACCTCCAAACCACTGAATATCACGAAACAAAAAGAAAACTTGAGAAAGACGAGAGGAAGTGAAGGACACGTCCATCATTACTGAGATTCACATAGATGAAGCAGACGAAAACACAGCGGTCGGAGAAACTCGATCCACAGCTCATCCTCATAAACCTGCAGCCGCAGATCTCCATAACGAACCTCGCGGCTCATTGGGCATCTGGTGATGTTTGTTGACATCATCAGCACAGCGCCGGTCTGAGACACAGAAACATGCTGTAATCCTCCTCTCTCAGATCAAAGGAAACTCTCAAATCGCTGGCGTCCTCGATGCTTTTGTGACGCTAATCTATCCCTCCGAATGCAGATGCGTCTGGAGCGCGTGCTTCTCAGAAACGCTGCGGCGGGTCATAATCTCACGACCCACAAAGCCCTGCTGCGGGACAAGCAGTTAAAGCTGTGTTGTGAATCTAGCGACACAAACACACACAATCACTGCATTCACTGCAGCCGCGGCTTTACCTGACTAATCTCTCTCTGCAGGAAACGCATCACTGGCACAGGAAGTGATGGCACTCATCCTCGTGTCAGAGATGCAGGTAACATGTTCAACAGCAGCAGCTCTGTGTCACAAAACCTTCGACAAGATTTAAAGTGTGTGTTTTTTAACAGCAGTTACTTTCTAAAATGCAAAACAGAAACTTTAGTGCTCATTCAGATTCACCACTGTAACAGTCTGTCCTTCACACTCATATGAGAAGAGACACGTCTGATCCTGATATGTAGAATTTATTGATCTGCAGGTCCTGAGCCGTCTGAATTCATGGGAAATAGAGGAGCGTAATAAACATTCTGCACACAGGAGAGAGAAAAATACACCGCGATAAATCCGACAGAGATCCGGAGCAGAGCCGTCAGGATAAATCACATCGGTTCAGACGCGGAACGGAGTGAATTCTGAGAGCGCCGCAATTAAACACCAGCGCCAAACGGACTTCAACAATGAGCTGAGGATGTGGATGGAGACGCGGCAGCTGACCTGAAAAACGACAGGTTATTTTCTCTTCATTAGAAACAGGCGTGACTAAATCAGCTGCTGAATGGAGCTTTCCCATCATGCAGCGGGGCGGCTCAGAGCGTCTGTCCTCAGCCGCGCGTGACCAAAAACAGCCATGAGTGAAGAAGGAGAAAAGCCCAGCGCTGGCGTCCTGCTCACGGCCCGGGCTTTTCTTCTCCCTCCTTCTGAACGGAAGAAAACGGGCCGATTGTTGGAAATGCGTCCAGTCGTTCATTAAGGGAACAAGAGCACAGTGTTCCAGAGGGACGGGATGTTTTCAAACGTTGGTTTGTGTGTGTCGTTAAAGAGTTTTGAAAAGAGCCACACGCTGAGAGTCTGACGGGAACCAACGACCCGTCAGCTTCCAAACACCTCCGGATTCAATGAGGGAATCTCACACACACTCACACACACACACATCCTTGTTTGTACTACTTTGTGGGGTCCAAATGACCCCATAAGATCAGGAATTTATGACGTTGTTGAGTCCTTCAGTCGGACCCCACAAAGACAACATCTTAAAAATCATGTAAGAATGTTTGACCAAGTCTCTATAGTATGGCCCTTCCCTACACTATACCTAAACCATACCCGTCACAGGAACCTAACGTAATTCTAGCATTATATATATATATATATATATATATATATATATATAAAAGAATGTTTTAACATTTTAAAAATGTGTTTTAAGTATATATATATATATTTATATACACACTGTATGTTGTGACGGGTAGGTTTAGGTATAGTGAAGGGAAGGAAGATATTGACTAAATGCATTTAAATGTGCTTCTCCATTGCTGAAAACGACCAATGCCTGATTAAACTGCAACTGAATACCAGACACAACAGCTGCGACCCTCACACTGTGTTCCAGTCATTTTGACCTGGATAGGATACTCTTTTCCACAAAAATGCTAGTTAATGTTGACTGGCAACGCTACGATTCGGTTCACGTCTGTGAAAGTGCAGTTCAAGAGAGAACCTTATTTTGCTCACCCCCAGGCTAAAGATTTAGGCCTTTTTTTTATGTGAGGTGGTTTGAGAATCGGATGTGTGTGTATGGGACGGCCTGGATAAGTGTGTGAGTCCGGCCCTGCAACTTCCCAAAACAATTTTGATACTTTTTGTATCAAAATTTTGGTACTTTTCAAAAATGACTGGCCTACAAAAAACTGCTTGTAAATCTCTCGTTATGGTATGTCATTGCCAAATATTGGATTCAATCTTTTTATCAACTTATTTTCTTTCAATTAACACAGGATTTTTTATTTCTTTTTGGATCTGATTGATCGTAGGAATGGTTAACCTGAGCTCATGCACCACAGTGTTTGAAAGAAAAACATTCACTCAAGCTCAAGAAAAACTGAGGAGCAGATCAATGATCCCTACAATCAATCTGTTCCAAAAAAATTAACCAATATTTGGTGATAAAACAGCATAATGAAAAGGCCAATCATTTTTGACCATGAATACAAAATTAGGTAAAGGATTTTCAGCACAGCACAAGGGTTAAACTGTTAAGGGTTAAAATGTTCCCAAGCCTCATGATGCTAATGCTGACAGAAAGCAGGACAGACACCTGAGACACAAATACAGCTGCTGGAGAGTTTAGACATGTTTGTTCCAAACACTCGTCCTCATAATTGAGTCTCTATTGACGCTAATGATGTTTACACATATGCAAATATATGCAAACCTATGCAACCCCCTGATTTTCATAACACTGTTATCACAACATCAAAGGCTCGTCGTGAGGTGCGGCAGAAAAACAGAAGCGCTTCAGTCACTCGCTGCAAATCGCCCATTCGTTCGTCCAGAGATCATGACAGGTCAACTGGACATTGAAACACAGGAGAGGATCGTTATTATGTTTGATTATTGTGTGACATTGTGTCTACTGTTAAAAGATGACTAAATGAACGTTTAACATGTTAGCCAGCCAAACCTTTAACTGTGTGAGAATGGGAACTGATAGGAAACCCTTCCTCAGTATTTCTGTCTTGTTTTACAGCACAAACATTTAAACATTCTTAAATCAAGATACATTTACTTGACATAAGTAGAAGAGAAACTGATCAAAATTAAGAACAAATATCTGCCAGTGGGGTCAGAAAAAAATCAGGTTCATATTTCTGACCCACCGGCAGATATTTGTTCTAGTTTTAAGCACAAACTTATTGATGGATTTCTCAGTTTCTCAAAACAAGACTTCTTCTTATGTCATTGTGCATCTACAGTAAATGTATCTTGATTTAAGAAAAGAAAACAAGACAAAGATACTGATGAAGAACACCATGTTTTACAGTTTGTCTTTTCTGATCACTGAAATGAAACTTTGGAACTGAATATGGAACATTTCCATTCACTGTAAAACAACCGTGTGCCTATTTGAGAGTTTTTACATGTAAAGAATCTAAAGCATTCCTGTTGGCAAATCCAGTCCAGCCACTGTGCAGAGTCTCAAATCCCGGCTCCGCTAACAGGATGTCAGGATAATTGGAATCAATGGTCGGGATTATGAGGACAAATCTCTGTGTTTGATATGGCAGCATCGCAGCAGAGCGGGTGAATGCGATCTGATCGATACGAGCCGCTGCTCATGCCGTTTGTGTTGATCAATGTTCACAGCGACTCAAACTGCAGGAGCTAAACGTGTAAACGAGCCACCGATGAGTCGATGCTGGATTAGGCCAGACGCAGAGAAGATCCATCCACATATAACCTGATGGAGGCGTCGATCGGGAGTGTGTGGAGGAACGCCGTGTGTCTGCTGATGTCACACTGGTGCTCATGACTGTTTATTTCAAACCTCACAACTCAATGCCATGCTACGACTGTTGCTAGGGTGTTGCTATGCAGCCGCAAAAGTTTCCTGGGCGTGTCGCTACGGTGATCTAAGTGGTTTTCAGGGTGTTGCTTTGGAGTTAAATGTGTGTCTATGGGATATTTTCACCTGTATGATTTCCACAATGCAGAAAATGAAGTCAGAAAAACAGGATTTATTATATAATCCGGAATGTCACAGAATTTGGCAAATGTTGAATTAATGAATCAAATGTAGGGCTGAAAAATTAATCAAAATATGAACTACACCCTAAAAAAATGCTGGATTAAAAATATCCCAAGCTGGGTATAATATGGACAAACCCAGCCTTTGGGTTGTTTTAACCCCATGAATGGGTTGTTTTAACCTCGCGATTGGGTTAAATGTTTGCTTAACCTGCTGGGTAGTTTTATTTAACTCAACTATTATTTAAAAATTACTATATCGCTCACTTAAAATGAACCCAAAATATGTTGGAAATTAACATCTATTAATATTTTTAATAAATTAACATTTATTAATAAGTTTAATGAATAATTCATTCATTATTCATTTATAAAGCACATTTAAAAACAACCCAAGGTTGACCAAAGCGCTGTACAGATGAAGATGCTCAAATAAAAATAAAAATAAAATCTCTAAAGCAACAAACATAAAACTAAAATAATACATTAGAAACCCACACTAAGAAAATGTGTTTGAAGTTTTGATCTAAAAGAGGAGAGTGATGACACCATTCGGATCGATACAACTTATTCCAGAGTTTAGGGCCTGCTTTCGCAAAAGCTCGGTCACCACGAAGTTTTAACCTAGATCTACAAACAGAAAGCAATCCAAGGCTGCCGGCTCTAAGTGACCTAGATGGGTTGTGACAACGTAGAATGTCAGATAGATCCGTTGGTGCTAGGCCGTGTACAAAAACAAAAACTAAAATTTTAAATTCTATTCTCAGTTTGACTGGTAGCCAGTGCAGAGAAGTTAAAATGGGAGTAATGTGAACGAATTTTCGACTACCAGGCAACAGCCTGGCTGCAGCATTTTGAACCATTTGAAGACGCCCAATAGATGACTGGTTTGCTCCATAATAGAGTGAATTGCAGTGATCAAGGCGTGAAGTAATGAAAGCATGGATAACTATTTCAAAGTTCTTTAGAAAGAGAAAAGATTTAACTTTTGCGAGACGTCGTAAATGATGTCGTAAACAACAGAATTAATTTGTTTATCAAACTAGAGACCTGAATCAAACACACCTAGATTTTTCACACATGGAGTAACTCAACTGCTGGGTTTGTCCATATTTAACCAAACTTGGGTTGTTTTTAAACCAGCATTTTTAGAGTGTAGTTCTAGCAGCTGTTGTGCAGCACTTTATTCAAAAAAATAAAATAAAAATGGCATTCTTTACAGATTACATATTGATTTTTGGAAGAATTTGTGAAAAAAACATTTCATAGGCCCATATTATAGTTAAAATTCTAATATATGAAATTGTTAAAGTTTTATGAATTCAACTGACAATGATTAAACCATTAAAATGTAACAATTAAAAATGGTAAAACAGAATTTGGAATTGAAGAAAAAAGCTGATGTCCACATGTGTTTGTGAGGGAAATCGTCTCAAACCCCGTTCTGAGCGTCACATCATCATTACTGGAGGAGTGAATCACTGCCTTTGGAAGCTGTGGTGGATTTTCTACAATTACGTGTGGAGAGAAGCAGTAATGGCTCCTCAACATCTGAATCCTTCACTGCCTAAAGCTCATTAGCAACAGCACATTTAATCTGCAGAATTGGCCACAAACGCGAGTCTGTCTCTCCGAACACATTCACACACATTCAAGAGCGTTTATCTGTCTCTAAGAGCTTCAGAACGATTGGCTCATCTATCGTCTGAAGGAAAACACGCACACGGACTCCAGCCCATGGATCGGCTCTTGTTTGTGGAGCAGCTCAGTAAAACTGAAGACAGCTGTAATAATCCCCTCATACGTGACGGCACACGAGAGCAGACGATCACCGGCATTCTACATCATCAAACACGCGTGTTGAAGTGCCTATTAGCCAATAATGGACAAATATAATTAACAACATCACAATTATATTCCCTAACGGTCTGAAGTATCGACACAGACGTCCGTCGTTACCGCAGATCAAACTAAAGGCCACAGATGAGACAAATGTCACAGTGAGGTTATCATCACACGTAAAGTTCATTACGCTGCAGAAATTAAACTGTGTCGTGAATGAGAAGAGAAATAAATTAACGTGACGCGCCACAAAAAAACACAACAGAACTGCCACAAATCATCATCCACCTGAGCGGAAATCTAGAGGAATCTATTCACACACACACAGATTCTGGAAACATCTTAAACTGAGTGACGTTCAGATGTTCAGATAGTGGTGTGTGAGTTTCACGTTCGCTGGTTTGATTCCTGAAGAAAAAAAAACACTGTGATGCTTTCACAACATCTGAGCAACTTCTGAATCTGCCAATCATGTGTTTGGGGCGGGACTATCTGACTGACTGACCAATGACAGACGAGGGGGAGTGTTCAGGAAACAGAAACAGCTTTACATAATGAATAAACAGATATTCAGAGCGATATGTGGTCAGTGCAGAACGGCTCGAAACACTGATGGCAGAAGAGAGAAGATGCTGCTGTATTTCTGTATCGATCATCAGATGTGCTCTTCCAACCACGAAATCTCCGCCGCGTCCAGCTCTCGCCGCCCGTCTCACCAAATTGTCAAATCATCAGTGCTAAGCAGCGGCTTCTTGTCAGAGCCCAGAGAAAGAAGAAAGCAATTTATCGGTGTGGTCGGTGGAAGAAAAGCCAGAAACTTTCAGGATTTGGTCTTTAGCGGTTTTCTTTGCGTATGCAGCCTTTCTGACACGGGCAAAATAAACTGCAAAATTGTGTCTATTTCCAGTTATTAGGGCCGGATTCATGTGGAATTGTGCTAGGAATGATGCATTATGGGTGTTTAATGTTGCTGTTCTCACTGGAGTTTTAGTCAAGTCGAATCAAAACCGTCATGATGAATCAGAAAATGGAGATCTGAAGTGATGAAGATGAAGAGCGTCACATCACAATCGGCTTAACACTAACAAGCTATTACTGACCTCACACACACACACACACACACACACACACACATACACACTCACACACACACACTGGAGGTTTAGTGCGTCCTGTGAACAGAAATCAATAAAGCGACTGGTGGGGAATTGAAGGAACTGACCCGAGGGGAAAATCTAATTATAAATTAATTTGCGGAATAGATTCCAGCTTTGAAAACCTGCGCTCACAAATTTTATTTGTTCCAATTGTGTCACCATATGCTCTCACGGAGACTGCGGCTACGAGCAGACGGATTCATGTCTGTGGCCATTTCCCTCTCTTGCAGAAACCTGGAATGAGACCAAAGCCTCGGAAGGGTGTCATCGCTTTAACTAACGAGCAGATCCGACATCTTTAACAAAACCGCTGAGAGTCTGACGCGTTTCTCTCGCGCGGACGTCATCGTGGATTCTCAGTCCCCGTGGGAGATCCCGTCCCCTCGTCACCACATTCAACAGCTTTTAATATCAATTATTAGGGGATGTGAAGAGCTCTAAGTGAATTTGAGCTGATGTGTTTAAAATAATCACTGTCTTTTCTAATTAGCAGCTCTTTGTTCATTATTATGTGTGTGTGTGAGTAGAATAGACTCCTGACCTGAACGGAAACTGATATATTGATCCTGACACCGTTTATCATATAAGTGTTTACTTCAGTCGCTCTAGAACAGAAGAAACAAGACAGTGATTAAACGAATACACAATTTTGAGGCCAATCAGCTGAGCTACACGTCATGTGACTAACAACTCCGATGACGAAAGCTGACTTGGGTTCATCTATGCTGCCTTCAAAAATCAATCAGATGAAGGGATCTCAGTAGACAGCATGTGCCTCGTTCCCTTCCGAACTCTGTAAGCTGTCTGAGGAGGAACAGCGTGAAAACTTCACTAGTTGCGTCAGACAGCAGACGCGACAAACATCACAGAAACAGTCACACACTGCTGCTAGAAGATCAATATTAAAGATTCACATTTCTTGTGAATATAGATCACAACACAATACGATGTCATGCAAATGGCCTTCAGTGGACTGAAGACGCTCTAGGTCAAAGGTCACACTCACACATCAGTTCAGAAATCACTTAGTCTTACTCAAGTGTTTGATTCACTCATCAAACAGGAGCAATGAAACGGCTCACGGCTGTTAGATGATCATTATGAGAGGCGTGTGATTCACATCTCGCTCTGTTCACGCGAACCATCTGCACCTTATTCTGATGAAGATGATGAATTCTGCTCGTGAGAGTCACACTGCTGTCTGCAGATCCACCTCACGTCAGATCGTTCTGATATCATCTCTCAAACACAGAATCATACTGTCATCTCCGTAAGTCTCATATTATGAGATAAATGTGTGCAAATGAAGATCTTCTGTTATATGTGCAACACCAGTGTTTTTTCTTCTGTAAAAGCATAATAGTGTTGTTCACTCAGGTGTTTCATTAACATCAGCGTTCTGATCGTCGCTCACGCATGCTGAGCTGGTCGAAGAACATGCAAAGCACATGTGTTTTAATAGATGTGAAATCTGCACAGATATGAAGACCTGTGCGTTTGCTGCGTGAAAACATATGTGTAAGCTGAAAATCAATGTTTCTGCTGAAAGAGTAAAAACAATCACAGAAAAACCCATTAGAAAAACTACCAGAGAGCAAAAGATTCGCTGCACCGCTGTTCAAGATCACATCAATGTGAAAGAGTCTGAATGATTCTTCACACTGAACATCTCCAGCAGATCTTTCCTCTCCACACACACACACACACACACACACACTTAACGTTTGTTTCTATGGTGCTCAAAACAAAAGAGCAGCTCAGATTCGATGCTGTCCTTCTCCTGCTTCATTTCAAATGGGAATCTTTCCATGTGTCTCTTGTGGATTGAGCTCTGAGAGCCGAGAACCCTGGGAAACACATTCACATACATCTAAGTCTGAGCCGCTCGTCAAACAATCAGAAACAGACGGGAAATCATGTCACCGTGTAATACTCGACTGTGATTGGTCAGTGGTGTCATTCCAACATTCCACACTTCCTTTTTATGTTAAATAAGCACATCATCTGGGTGTTTAAAGTGCACTTTTCCTTTTTGAAATTTTCATTGTGAACCTAATAATCACAATATTTATACTACAAAATGCAATAATTGGGACTCACCTGCTGTCTTGCTTCACAGAATAAAAATTATTTACATTCATCAGTATTTCATGTGACTGCCATGGCCAAAGCCTTGCTCTTCAGAAGGAGTTCATGAACAACAAAGCACTGCTAATCTGTCTGAACAGCCTTACATTGTTCAAACCGGAGTCGACACTGATGGAGAGACTCAGGAAGAAGTTACAACTTTTAGAATGAAACTGGATGTTCCTGAATGGTTAGTGGATAAATTTATGTAGTTGCTGTGGAGTTGATTCAACTCATCCACTAGCATGTGCCGTCATGTTAATCTTTTGTGTTGAATTGACCCTCGTTTGTGAAGCAGTCCGGCATAAATGACGGCATGTCAACAACACTCTACTACAACAACTCTTCCTCTTCTCTAAAGCAGCCCAACATGGCCCCGCCCCCTTTGTTGTGTGTTCTCAGGGGCGGGGTTTATGTAAATTTTAGGGAAGAAGCTTGTTGTAGTCCCTACCAGCCGTTTGTTGTAGTCCTTAAACAGAGATTTCTGTAAAAGAAAATATCTCCCTTTGCATTGAACTTTGAGCGTCGTAACTTTGCAGATGTTGTTTATGATCAAACAGCAACATTACACACTAACTAAAGTAAAAAAAAAGTGAAATCATAATCAACCATCCCATAACCCTTCATTTTAGAGGTCGACCAGTCTCCTTCAGTTTCATACTATATCTACTGAGTTTACCAAACTAGTAAATGACCTGTACTGAAGTTAGCTTACTAATACTGACACTACGATTACGTGGTACATCCAGAGTAGAGCTGTTAAAATACATTACAGCATCATTGACTTTATGCAACAGAATAGTTAAATGAGGACCAGACAGAATTTAAGTCATTATTTCTTTCTGTAAAGCTGCTGAAATGATGTTTATTGTGAACTAAAGCACTGTTTATTAAAAAACATGCATTCATTCATTTCATAAGCACACGCTTCATAATTGTCCTGTCTGGGTTTATTTTAACCACTAATACAGTTGTGCTCATAAGTTTACATCCCCTTGAAGTATCTGTAAAATGCTAATGATTAAAAAACATAAATTTGTCCAATTCCATAAACACATTCCAAATTCACATTTTTTGTTTTTCCAGCATCTTCTGCACATCTGAGCTGAAACACTGAAGCTTGAGAAGGAAACACACCACATGAAGAGTCTTTGAACAGGACAGATGGTGTATATTGTTCTAGTTTTGTTTAAAGATCATATTTTTTTCATGTAGTACTGACATTCAATAAGCTACAGTAGACATTTACATGTTTCCCAGAAGACAAAATATGAACTGGTGTATGTAAACGTATGAGCACAAACGTATATATATCACATGTGAGTGGACCAACCCTCACCATCCACACGCCGACAGATAAAGCCAGAGCGGGACGTACGGGTCGATTTATACCTGACCTTTTGCTCTACAGATAAGAGGAAGTAAATACCATTAAAGGTCACATCCTGACCCGAGCAGGATGACGCCACAGAAAGTCTCACATTAAAGCACCGGACGCCTGCGTCTCGTGTGTTCGGTTTTACGGTCCAGCAGCCGCTCGCTCTGGTATAAAGTCACACGAACTGATGCTGTGCGGGAGATGCAGACGGATCTCCCATCATGCCGTGTTTGTTGTTCCTCAGGGATCTTATTCATCATGTTAGCTGCGTTTCCCTCGAGATGCCACCTTCAATATGTTCCCATGTGACGTCTCCGTGCGGCCCGCCGTCACACCCCACTGATCCAGATTAGTCCTGATAATGGCAGAGGAGACGCGTCCCGCTACAGACACCAGAGCGGCCATCTGGACCACAGCGTGAGCCAGACATTTCTACACACACACACACACACACACACACACAGAGAGAGAGAACCACACATACATACACTGACACACACACAGCCACACAGAAATGACTGGTATTACTATCTTTGTGGGGACATTTGTTCCCCATAATGTAGGGAATATCAGGTACACACACACACACACACATACACTCACAAACACACTTTAACAGCCTGATGCCTCAAGAGACACTTCAGGACATCCACATACTGAACAAAGAAGCTTCAGCTGTCAAGTGATGATGAGCACAACTAATACACTGATCTGCAGCAGCTGATGAACATCAAGAGCGTTTTAAGCTCCAGAGAAACTCGAGAGCCCATTCCAGACAGAAATGATTCTAAGATCCTACAAAGAACCAGTGATGATTTCTTTCTGTCTCCAGAATCACAAACTGGAATGAGACACCAGCGCAGTGATCCCATCAGGACGAACATTCATTCTCACCCGAACACACACCAGACGATCATCATGAGGACAGCAGGGTTTCTTACCTGAGCCGCGCTTGGACACCACTTTCAGACTTCTGATGACCGTCGCATACAGCAGAATCTGCAGAGGAACCCGTGATCTCATGTTTCACTGTGTAAATCTCCTGCAGAGACACAAGAACACAAACAACATGAGCATCACACTCAACAGCATCCAAACTAACACTCTTCATCATGTCAGACTCTGAACGGGTTTATACATGAGTTTACATCTCTGAACACAGCCAGTGTCTTCAATCTTCAGATCTTCAATCTCACACACACACACACACACACACACACACACACATGAGACGTCCATCTCTGTGTCCACAACACATTTGTCCAAGTATTCCCTCAGAAACCCAGTGCCTGCCAAAAGCAAAGCCACATATCTCTGATTCCCTGTTCAATATCTGCAGCCAAAACACATCATATGCTGCAAACATCTGCAAACATGCCCTGAAATGACATTCAGAATCAACGGCAGCGGAACACACAAGCATCCACTGAGCCCTCATGAAGAAAAACCAAATGACAATGAGACAATAACACTTATGAAAGAAGAGACAGCTGCCATTCCACAAGAGACAGACAGACATATTTGTGTATAACACTCATACACGCAGCAAACACAAACAAACACAAACACACACACACACACACACACACATATATATATATATATATATATATATATGTATATATATATATATATATATATACAATTATATACAGATATACAGTCGGGGTTCAAGCGCTTTAAGGCCTTTAAACTCTTGCGTAAAAAGATTTTACGTTTTATTTAGCAAGCATGTAACCACTTCAATTATAAGTGGTTACGATTACGTTTATGATTTATAGGCTTTTGAATTTATTTTGCCACTGCCATTTTCTAAATGACCCTGTTATAGCTATCCAAAGGGTAAAGTTAAACTTTTTTTGATAATTGTTGATCTGGAGAGTCCAGAGAACTGCACTGGTTTGGTTCCGATCGGGCGAAAAACCTAGGACTAGTTCACAAAAATAGTTTTTTTACATAATTGTGAATATTTAACGAACAATTTGGTTCTTGAGGCAAAGTTGTTCAGTATGAGGAGATCTATCAAATGATATGAATATTCTGTGTATGCATGACATCACGTGATTACAGAAGTGTAAAACTCGTTAGCACCAACTAGTGTCCAATTTCTTCCAAAATTCTTACAGAACTCTAGGACCATGAGCCGAACATGCCCACCAAGTTTCATTCCGATCGGCCTCCGTTAACCTTGCCTAATAGGTGCACAAAATGTATTGGCCAATGGCGGCCATGTTTTTCGAGATACGCCAATGTCCTCATAGACTGTCATGCCTCCTTGGACCAAGAAACTGCATGCCAATTTTCAAGTCAATTGGACTAACAGTTGCGTAGTTATAGCTGTTTTCATGTTGTTGTTGTTTTCATGTTATAGCGCCACCAAGTGTCCAACCGCATTGATTTTTTTTTTACTGTGACCAGAGATTGAGCTCATACATATGAGTATCAAGTTTAGTGAAAATATCTCATTATGTTCAAGAGTTCTAGCCATTTTAGTAAAAGTGGCTCCACCCACTTAGAATGTTTTTGTGCTTCTTAGCAACCGTGAATCGAAATTTAAACTTTTTTTAAATAACTTTTGATAGTCAATCTCCAGAGAACATTTCTGCACTGGTTTGGTTCCGATCGGGTGAAAAACCTAGGACTAGTTCGCAAAAGTAGGTTTTGGACAAAATTCAAAATGGTGGAAAATTTTTCCATGCGGAAATAAATATAGATTTTGTTCATTTTGAGACAAGGATTCCAACGGTATAAGGAACTTGAGTCTACGACAAACGGTCTAACAGTTTCGAGTTTTTGATTGCTGTAGCGCCACCTATTGGACGATCGGGGTCATACCTTGTCAGCCTCTCCACAAATTGAGACCTATCATCTGGCCAAGTTTCAAGACCCTAGGCCTTATGGTTTGGTCTGCACAATCATTTTTACGGCAGAAGAAAAAAATAATAAAAATCCTTTCAATTACAATAAGGTTTCAGCACTACGTACTTGAACCCCTAATAACACTTCACACGTTGCATTTGTGTTCATCAAGCACTGAACATGTACTGTATGTGTTGTTTATCAAACCTCTTTTGCTTTCATTTATTGCAAAAACAAACAGGAAAAATGAAGCAAAAGTAAAAAGTGTGCCAAACATAATAGTTTGTAAGTTCACATGGTTACAGTGTGTGCAGCTCCAGATGATCGGAGGATCACATCTAATGCATCAGAGACACGGAGCACATTAACACGGATTAAAGGCTTTAGAGACTCCACAGAAACCACAATCCAACAATACGACATTCTGAGAGCTGAACACATGCAGCATTTGAATATGCACAACATCATTCTGTTGTTTCCAAGGAAACCACTCGCGCTTGTAATTGTTGCGATGGGCCTCAGATTGATGCGTTCGCGAGCGGACGCTCTCACCTGCGCTTCAGGATTCTGCTTTAGTACCAAGAACACATCCTGAAATGCTGAGAGTCGTCCAGACAAACCACACTGTTAGCAGAAGAGGTTTCTGGCTCAGGAAAGACAGAAGAATATCAGATTGTTTCTGCTCTGAATCGACCTCTTCAGCTTGTCTTCACTTCTTTCTATTCTTTTAGTTCCTATTATATTCAGCCAAATTCTGTTGTGCAGTTAGAGACGGTGCCAAACAGAAGAGAGAGAGTCTAGAGGGTTCCACCGTTCCAGTCTCTCTCTCTCTCTCTCCTGTTTGTGGAACTGGGTGAAAAATTGATGTGCCAGCTGCCTTTGCCAGTCATTAACATTTCTATTTGAGAGAAACTGTAGCGAGAGCCTCCATTTCTACCTTCAGCTCACCCACGCAAAACCTCAGCTGCTGCGCCCTGAATTATTCTGTTTCGCATTATCCACTAGCGCATCTCAGCCTCGCTGCAGAGGTGAGAGAGAGAGAGAGAGAGACCTGTGAGCGTTTGCTCTGTAGATGCTGATTCTCTGTTTTTATCAGAGGATTGTTACAGTCACGCTGCCGGATGAGCGTTTGACTGAAGGTCAAAATGCCCATAAACTCCTCACAAACACACAAATCTGACAATAAATACTATGAATAATAGATACACACCATTTTTTTCCAGTACAAATTAATTCACCACTGACAAGATGGGCTTTTAATAAAAGTTTGCCATCTATGCAGTAGAAAGGCTTTTTTTTTTTTTTTTAATTCAGTGCTACATGACTAGAGAAAACAGAAAAAGGGCTGAGGCATTCTTTTCTGCCAGAAAGATAGGAAAACTTTAGCACCCATAATGCATGAGCTCGATCTGGCCGTCCTACGAACTGTAGTTTTCACAAAAGCCCTGTAGATGTCTAAAGTTTGACAGACTGACAAACTAATGTTACCTGAACCAATAAATAATCATTGGTTCAAGTAACATGGAAAAACAGCTCATATTGTTCATCTACCAATACTACTGACTTTGAAACAATTAAAAAGCTGGTTAAAAATCAGTGAAGTTACTCTTTAAATCAAGATACATTTATTGGAGATGCAAAATGACGCGAGATAAGAAGTCAGATGAAGAGAAGAAGAGGCAGATGAACAAAATGAAGAATAAAACAAGAACAAATATCTAAACTTCATTCAAAGGAAAAACAAGATTATTTTTCTGACCCCACTGGCAGATATTTGTTCATTTTGCATCTCAAGTAAATGAGTGGTGCTTGATCAATACTCTGATGTTTCACACAATAATAAACCACTGTCATCTGACGGAGAGAAAGACAAAGAGTGAAAATAAAAGAGAAGGTTTCTGAATCGTGACTGTGTGTGTGAATCATAAGCCCCCACAATCCATCAGTGCTCTTTCCAAGAATCGCAGCAGTCACATGACTTACCTCATGCACAATCATCAATAACACACAGTCGATTGAAGTCCCACACGTCAGACCCTGTGGACGTTTCTCCAAGAATATGCTGGGAAACTCCACTGCAGATGCACTTTATAGCAGCTGAAGCTCCTTCACATCACTGCTTCTGCACAAAACCCAAACAATCAGCCAAACAATGGCAGTGGGACTCAAACGCAGTGTCTGTCAGAGTCCACGGCGTCAGAGCTCAGAGGGAAACGGACTTTACTGAGGTTGAGTGATGCGAGCCGCTGGACTCGTGTTCATTCTCCTGCTGCGCTCAGAGCCGGTGGTCAGCGCTAATGAGCGGAGGTCTGACGACTGACCTGTGCACTAACCCTCCCAGATACTGACCGTTCAATGGCCCTCGGCCCTCCTGAGAATTAAACAGCCACAGAGGATGGAGCAAAGAGCGGCTCTCAGCTCTCACAACTGAAGAACACGGACACACGGCAGAAGAACACGGACACACGGCTGAAGAACACAGACACATGGCTGAAGAACACGGACACACGTTTGAGGAACACGGACACATGGCAGAAGAACATGGACACACGGCTGAAGAACACGGACACATGGCTGAAGAACACTGACACATGCAGAAGAACAGACACACGGCTGAAGACCACGGACACAGGTCTGAAGAACATGGACACATGTTTGAGGAACACAGACACATGGCTGAAGAACATGGACACACGGCTGAAGAACATGGACACAGGTCTGCAGAACATGGACACACGTTTGAGGAACACAGACACATGGCTGAAGAACATGGACACATGGCAGAAGAACACGGACACATGGCAGAAGAACACGGACACATGGCTGAAGAACACGGACACAGGTCTGAAGAACATGGACACACGTTTGAGGAACACAGACACATGGCAGAAGAACATGGATACATGGCAGAAGACACTGCTACAGCTCATTAATCAATCACTGACAAACATTTCAGAACTGAGTAACTTGACATTCCTATATGAATGTACCTCAGCTAATGACCTGTTTACCATCATATGATGCAATCTTATTTATTAATTATTATGAATTGTTACTGTGTTGTTTTGTTCTGTGATGGTCCATTATCTGATGTCATCTCTCTACATGTACTGTATGTTGTGACATTAGTTCTGAGCTTTATGGGAAAAGCATCTGGACTGAAGCATTAATCTCTATAAACATAAAAGGACTTTCATATATACAGTATATGTATATAATTAATCCCTCCAACTGACGTCTGTATGATACAGATAAAGCCTGCGAAACAAACCACACTAATCAGCCAGCAGCCAGCAGCCATATCACCCTGTAGCCCAAGACTGGTTGCCCACTGAAGCTAAGCAGGGCTGAGCCTGGTTAGTACCTGGATGGGAGAACTCCTGGGAAAAGGTTGCTGCTGGAAGAGGTGTTAGTGAGGCCAGCAGGGGGTGCTCACCCTGTGGTCTGTGTGGGTCCTAATGCCCCAGTATAGTGATGGGGACACTATACTGTCAAAAAGCATCGTCCTTCGGATGAGACATTAAACCAAGGTCCAGTGATCAAACCCAGTGATATTCATCGCCCACACCCTTTTGTGGCTGCTGTATGTGTCTGTCGGATCATCTGCAGGAACCACACGGCCCAAACACAAGTCAAGTTAGTGAGTGAACCAGAGTCTCCTTCATCTGATATTTTGACTTGAAGACAAACATCACCATGAAGGTTCTGTGTAGATGCTGTGATTCTGACGTCTTCTTCAAACATTAAACACACTCGGACAGCTCCTCAGTGGCCTGAAAGAAGGAGAGATAATAATGAAGATCTCTAATTCTGCATTCATGCATCAGACTCTGGAGGCGGAGACGCACTCGTGCCCTAAACACCCGCGCGCAACACGCGCCGCATGCAGAAGAGCTGCTGGGAGAGACACTTCTTTACTGTCAGGACGCCCGGCATGTGTTTAATAAAAGATAAGAGAATCCAACCCAAATCTTTCCAAACACGCAGCACTATTGAAATCCAACATCTGAATAATTCAGTCTTCGTGCTGCTTTATGGCCCATTACGCTCTGTGTTTAGCACGACTCGCACGCGTCCTACAGCACCGGGACAGACGTGTCCGGCCCTCGACTCACTTCCGTACCTTATCTGCTGTGTCTTCTTTCTGTATGAGTAACTCAAATGCATGGAAATTACAGATAGTTCTGCGAGCATTTCTTTATCACATCTTTTCTCATGAAAACCAAACACATTATGTCTTGTTTAGACTCTGTGAGGTAAAACTTCCCTTTTGTCTGGACTGAATAAATGTTTAAGTTAAGGACCAGAAAGCATCGCTGTTATTCCTGCTCAGAATGAAACCGATGTGATACACGTGTCTAGAGAGAAAAAACGCTGGGTAAATACGCATGATAGAAGTTAATACAACATCATTACAGCACAGGAGACAAACAACTTCCTTTGAACAATATTTCATAAAAGTCCTAAAAATGGAAGTAGGTTATTATGAGGTTTAACACTTAGTGTGATAAAAATTATTACGCACACCAGCACCACTAGTGATGACTGACTGTAGAGACTGTTTATGTCTGTACTAGAACAGGTTTTCCTGCTTGAATGTTGATTATTTTCCTCAAATTCTCCATTGTTCAGCTCCTCTCTTCCCAGTCTGTCAGTAACGCTCTGTTTAGTTCCTGTCTCTATGAAGCCCCTCCTTCTGAAAAGCACAATGTGCTCTGATTGGTTGGCTGGAGCAGTGTGTTGTGATTGGTGTTTGGGAAATGTCCCGCCCCTTATCATAACCGCCAGTTTCAACACACTACTAACTAACTCAACCAGGCCCCGCCCCTTTATTCTGCGTATGAATTATTTAAATGAGGAATATTGTGAGGAAAACTCAAGACTACAGTGGAGGCGTTTCAGGGAGTTCAGAAACACTGACACTGATATAGAGAAGAACTCCTGCTGGAGGGACTTTGGAGAGCTTTTTCATGCTCAAACAGCAACATTACACACTAAAGAAAGATGAACTTGGGAAACAGCAGAATATGTCCTCTTTAAGAAGCTTTAACGTGGGTGTTTGTGAGCGATGACTCCAGCAGTTTTAGTGTCTTATCTCCTTCACCTCTGAATCACCTTGTGAACCGCTCGTCCTGCTGAAGAAAGCTGCTTCATTACAGAGAACCCTTCTGCTCAAGACCGAACGCCCCGCTGACTCATTAGTGCGCTGCGGTGGCCCGGCGCGGAGTGGTGTGCGTCGTATGAGCTCGACTCCAGCGGGAAGCAGAACTGTATGATTTATAACGGCGGTTCTCTCTGCGGCGCTACGTTATTCCTCCATCCATCACGTGGAGGTGAAACCAGCGTGAGAGGAAGCGCATCAGTCAAGCGGCCATGAAACTGACTTCCCCGTCGCTGTTTTTACAGAGTAATGTGCGTCGCCGGGACTCCAGTTCCTAACGAATCACCTCAACGAGAGCTCAGCAAGAAATGACACAGCCACAAAATCACAGAGAAGAACTCCATCAAATCAACTTCATTATTAAATAAGAAAATAAAGCTGCTGCCTCAAATGCACAATCATGAAGAAGAAGAAGATGATTATGATTTACACTGAGAATCGCACAATGCCTTCGGTCTCTCTCTAGTTGTGGTTCAGTCTGATCTCCAGCCTTCAGCAGATACCATCATAAATCCAAGGTCTCTTTCCAAACACTGCAGGAGAGGTTTATCTCACGTCTGTAATGTAGGAGCTCACACTGAAAACCTTCATGAATGAGTAACCAGAATGACAGAAAAGAAAACTGACTGACTTTTTCTGAACTTCTGTAGATTCCATCCTCCATCGTATTATCATAAGTGAATCACTCTGGACCTCAAGGAAAAGCTTGGAAATGATTATTCTGTGGCTCTGCAGCTCAAACTAACCGTATCCATCAATGACAAGATCGTCTGAAGTCACTGCAAAAATCAAAACACGTCTCAATCAGCTTTACACTTCAAGCACTTTGTGTTTGGCATCAAATGGTGCTGAAACTGAAGACGATTACATTTGCCGAAGTATAAACTATTTTCAATAATCTCTAGCAGTGCATCTTCCCGAAGCCCCAAAACTGCACATTTTCCATGTCTCTTTATCTGACAAACTCATTTGAAGTCCTGGAGTGTCTGATGTGTTTGATCACAGAGACATACAGCATCTGCAGTGTTGGTGTGTCTCCAGAAACACTGATCAGACCATGTCAACACAGCTGATCCCAACACACAGAGGACAATCAAAAATGTCCAAACTGTTCAGAAGTAGAATTGAAACTTATCTGCACTCTCAAAAGACAAGCTTCTATATAGAATGTTTTAGGGGTTCCTATTAGGGCTATGTGATTAATCATAATCGTAATAAAATCATGATGTATGGCCGATTGCTAAACCGCAGAAAGCACAATTTTTTTCCGCCAGCCCCCTTCAGTGTGAAATCTCAATGCAGCGCGCCTAAATCTAGAGCGCGAACAGAACAGAGCGGGTTTCGTCAAATCACAATTATTTATATAGCGCTTTATACATTTGTGACATATGTTTCAAAGCAGCTTTACAGGGATAAACAGGAAAATAATGATACAGTGATGCAAACAGAGTGAATTTCTGCTCTGGGGGCAGTTGTGGCCTAATGGTTGGAGAGTCGGACTTGTAACCTGAAGGTTGCAGGTTCGAGTCTCAGTACCGGCAGGAAATGTCGGTGGTTGAATGAACAGCGCCCTTGAGCAAAAACGGCTGCCCAGGTGTGTGTTCACGGCGTGTGTGTGTGTTCACTACTCACTGCTGTGTGTGTGCAATTGGATGGGTGAAATGCAGAGCACAAATTCCAAGTATGGGACATCATACTTGGCCACACGTCGCTTCATTTCACTTCAGTTCACTAAAAAAAAAAAATAGTGTCATTGTTCAACTGAGGTCAGTTCAGTGCTGATTCAGTTCAACTCAATAACTGTGTAAAGATAATCAACTATAGAATGAGTTCAATCCATCTATAAAGCAGCTCTGGTTGGAAGAAAGCAGAGAAACAGGGAAGGTGAATTCAGGGCAGGATGAGGAAAATCAACATCTGTGGTTTGGGAATATTTTGGATACAGGAGCCAGGTAATTTGCAAGACCTGTCAAACTATCGTTGTGGCAAAACAGAGTTGGGGTTATTCACACAGAATGAGTTTTTTTACACAGAATGAGAATTTCTCCTTATATAGAATCTTTTTGGCATAAATGGTTCTTTAAAATTGAGTCAAGAACCCTAGAGTTCTATGCAGAACCCCACTGAAGCTTTTTTCTAAGAGTGAACCCCTAAAAGTTGTACATTAACCAGTAGTAATAGAGTACTAATAGAGTAATAGAGTAGTAATATGTACTCTTAAAATACTACTGTGAACCATTTATGAGTGAATAAGGTGCGCAGAAATGACCAGCTGTTGTGCCCTTAAAGGTACAATTTATGCACATTTCTTCTGAGTGTACAATCACTGTAAAAGTGGTGGAACCCTTTGGAGAACATCCAGATGATTCCGTTCCGGCAAGAACTCAAAAGTTCTTTTAGTACAAAGTTGAATACTCATCATACCCCAAAACAAATAACTTCATATGAACATTAAAATAACGTGGAGGAAAGAACTGCATGTGGGAGACAGATGAGAAATGGACCTGAGACACGACTGAAGGTCCAGTGATGTTGAGAACGTCTCCCACGACCAGTGCCGTCCTCAGCGAGAGAAACCAAAACTCATAAACCCCACACATGGAGAAACATGCAGAATAGTGCTTGTGATGACTCACTTTCCCAAAGTGCTGATGGGATATGAGAGTCCACTCATGCGTGGTTACCAACACCAGCTCAAGCGTGACTCAGCGGAGCCGTTGATCTGTGCCGACAGAGACGCTTTGGGTCTCGATGAGAGGGAAGAGAGTGGGCCGACGCCAGTGGGCTCAGCTGCCCGCCGGATCACAGCAAAACTCAGTTTAGTTCAGTCGATCGTGAAAGGAGAACAACGAGAGAGACAAAAGCGAGGCCAGCAGAGAATCCCTCAGGTTTAGTGTTTCTGAGGGTGGTTTTAAAAACTGCTTGAAAGAATTTAAAATGAACATTTTGGGTTTCTCTACTCTAAACACACAAGTGGGAAACTCATCTCTTTTCAGGTCTCCATCAAAGGAACATCATGAATTAGCGGAAAGCCCACATTTACTGTTAGTACCTGAACATGAGCACAAAGCCTAAAAATAACCGTCACAAAACACACACACACGCAGCTTCAGAGAGATTACTGCCACCTTCCCTTCCAGATGAATGTCAAATCCATACAGACAGGCAGGGTTTGGCTCAGCTTTGCTTTTCTCCAGAGTAAATTTCATCCCTTCCTCAGCAGGAGGAGCTTCTATTCCCCGAAGCTCTCGGAGACGTCAACGCCGCTCACAAGCATTAGAGACTGAAATCACATTCACAAATGCAAACCAACCACTTCAGCGTGAGACACACGAGAACACCAACACTGATTCCCATCGGGATACTGGAGCTGACGGAAGCTTCTACAGCTGTGTGAATGACAGTGAAAGGGACGACTTATTTACATGTGATGAAGAAACACAATACGGAGCAAAACAAGTCCCAAAAGAGCTGAGAAATGACTTAAACCAGCTGCGTCACGGGTTGGATGTTGAGCAGAAACTGAAGCACAATGTAGTTTAGTCACGTTTTGATGTTTGAGAGGGACTTCATGAGCTTAAAGATGCCATCCATATCCAGCAGACCAACAAGATGCAGTTAAAATCTAGATGAAAAATTCTATCTAATTCACTAGATTATCCAATAATGGATATTAGTACATGCTTAACTTATTGATTATATAACTGGTGAAATTGCTCATATGGTAATGTAACCTGCCCACCTCTAACATACACAAACACACGTTCTGGACTTCATCATGGAACGGACGCTGTTAATAACATCTCTCATAACATCTTCACACAAAATAAACCCTCAAACTGAACACTGGTAGTGTTTCACAGACATTGTCCTGCGGTGTGACTATTTTAAAACTGATTATTTTAGAATTATTATACATGCAGCTTTTATGAGCTTGTATTAATTAAGAGACGAAATGGAAAATGTAAAATACTTCATTTGTCACACTTGCAGGACCATGTAAAATGAACTAGAGCAGGCATTAAGATTATTATAAACAGTTTTAAAAGGAAACGAGACCTAAAACATTCACTTTCACTAAAGTTCATGATTATCATCAATGTTATGCATCAACTACCCAAACATACAGTAACTGTTGTTAGTTCACCCAAAAACGACATTTCTGTCAGTAATTCCTCACCCTCATGTCGTTCCACACCTGTAAGACCTGCAGAACACAAATGAAGATATTTTTTGATGAAATCTGAGAGGTTGTTTATCCTCCATAAAAAGCAACGAAATTCATTCAAGGTCCAGAAAAGTAGTAAAGACCTTAATGTTATGGAGAGACGAGAATACTTTTTGTGCGCAGTCGGCGTTCTGTCGTAGAACCACCGCAACGTAAAAAAAATGTATGAGAACGACACAGAAGAGAAGATATTGTTGAATAAAGTCATTATTTTTTTGTTTTGTTTTTTGCGCACAAAAAGTATTCTCGTCTCTTCATAACATTAAGGTTGAACCACTGCAGTCACATGACTGTTTTAACGATGTCTTTAGTACCTTTCTGGACCTTGAAAGTGTTGATTATATTGCTGTCTATGGACGAGTCATATACCTCTCGGATTTCATCAAAAATATCTTCATTTGTGTTCTGAAGATGAACTAAGGTCTTACGGGTGTGGAACGACATGAGGGAGAGTAATTAATGACAGAAATTTTCATTTTTGGGTCAACTAACACTTTAATTCACTGAAATGCAGTTTGCATTAAACTTTCCCAAAGCTATCTGACAAGATGAGATCTTTACAGCATTAATATTTTTATATGAATGAGAGATTAATGAGCTGCACGAGAGCGTGAGTGTTCGTGCCCGAGGGCTGATGAGTCTCATGATCGCAGGAAATCATGTAATTGGCATCTATTTAAGATCAAAGAAACAAGCGCCTCCAGACCTCAGATCCGCTTTGAGGCCGGAGAAAATGTGCTGCAAATTAAACTTAAACCTGAAAGAGCCAAAAAAAAAAAAAAAAAGATTCTTCCAGAAGAAGCTTGTTTGAATGGGAAGAAGAGAAGCCACATCACACACAAAATAAATGTTCTTTATTGGCATCGATAGTGCCATGAAGAACTTTAACATCCATGGACCTTTCCATTGGACAAAAGGTTCTTTAAAGAACTGTGAAGTAAAAGGTTCTTTTGGGAACCAAAAATGGTTCTTCTATGGCATCACTTCAAAAACCCTCGTTTGGAACCTTTAGTTTTAAGAGTGATCATTATCAATTATGGAAGCTGCTGCACTAATAAACCCTGGTTTGATGATGGAATAATGTGCTTTTTGTGCTCCTATTACACATATGACATCTTTATGTCATGTTTAAATAATCTGATCCACCTGAGATCTCGCAACACAGTTTCTCAAGAGATCAGCAAACAGACAGTTATAATGAGGACAAATGACACAAGAAAATCATTGAACATATGATGGAAATGTAGTTTTGTGAAGCAAGAGCCACTGCATCCAAACCACAAACACTTCAGCAGGACAAACTAAAGAAACATCCACTAAAACCCTGAATACTGTACAAACTGAACTGAATATATATGATCAAACACAGGCCTGTGAGACATTCAGCACTGACTCATTAACCTTAGTTCAGTCGTTTTTGTTTGTTTGTTTTTTAATTGTGGAGTAATTTTCTCTTCTTCATCTCTCTCTCTCTCTCTGATGACAGATATAATCCTTCATGTAACGCGTCTCTCTCTCAGATCTGTTCTGCTATCGCGTCATCTCTGAGATGCTGCAAACGCGTCTGCAAGAATGAAAATGAGTCTCACTAAATACCGAAGATTCAGTCCAACTCTCTCTCTCTCTCTCTCTCTCTCTCTCTCTCACACACACACACACACACACACACATTGATGCGTTTAAATGAATGCGTTTCTGCTTGAACCGGTGTGTGTGTGTGTGTGTGTGTGTGTGTGTGTGGTTCATATTGGCTAATACTCATTTTAATTTCTACACGAACTGTCTAGAATCGCTGCAGTAAAGCGCATTAAAACCTTCATATTCTTCACAGCAGAGTCAAACAGACCAACCATAAATCAATCATGATTTAAATGTTTCGTTTTAGAGCAGCGGTTTATAGGACGAATCATAATAATCAATCAGGTCAGATGATATTTTTTATTTCTGTACATTTGTCTTTACATTTATAAGTTTATTCATCTCATTTTCTTTGAAGAAAAATAATTTGATTCAATTAACCGCATATGACAGAACAACGAAACATTTAAATGCTTCTTAAAAATACATTCGGTATCAAACTTTTATAGATAATGAGCGAGAATAAATGTGGCAAACACAGATTCATCTCACCCAAAGTGATGGATACAGATATCAGCAAAGACCGAATGAAACCATCAGATCTGAGGACCTCTCCAAACGAATAAAAGATGAAGGAATTCTCAAGAAATCAGGAAGAAAAATCCACATCAGCTGTATTTGTCATGAGATAAATCCTCTTCATGGCGCGCAGGTGAACACCAGACTCAAATGATGAAGATGAAGAGGAGGAGAGATCTAAGATGATGAAGATGAAGCATCAGTTAAATGTGTGTTTTCTCGTCATCATCTTCAGCGCACATGTGTGTTATTGAGCAGGTCCAGTATCTCCATCATCGCGCGGCGGATCGCAGCACATCTCCGCACATTCAGCCCGCAGTGCGCGTCACATCCACCGGCTCCAGCTCACCGTCCGGCGCTCAGACACACGCGAGCACAGCCGATGACAGGCGCGGGTCTCTGGATGCTGCTGCGTCCATCCTCCCCTAGAGCAGGACGAGAGAGAGAGAGAGAGAGAGAGAGAGAGAGAGTCACTGCAGACGCGCACTGCCGCCCAATGGAAAAGATCTGATTCCAGCAGCCATAATGCAGGTGAGGGACACACACACACACACACACACACATCAACAGGGCACACCAGAACATTGTAAGTTCGTGTTTATAATTTGAACAACAGAACTGACATTTTATTTGGATTTTGCACAATTATGCATAATCCTCCACACTGACATCATCCGATTTTGAGAGACTTTACAAAGATCCCTCGTTCCGAGGCTGGATTGGGATGTTCCTGGTGTGTGTGGAACGTGAGGCTCATGAATGGCTCTTGTTTGATTCCTCCGTGGGCCTGTCAGAGCTGTGGCCTCTAAAGCGCCTCTCTGTGAGGGGAATTTCGATGAAGGGCTTCGACACCGAAGAAAAGAGCCCTCAGAGCCTGAGTGGCCCCTCTGTCCTCTCCATGTCAGAGTCGCGGGACAAACGTGACACCGTAATAAATGGAAAGACAGACAAATGCGGCTTTGATTGCAGAGAAATTGATCAGCATTAGTGCTGTTCCATCATTTCAAACCAAACAACCACAGAAATACCAGCTTCGTTTGTTTGGTTTTTAATTTGAGCCACTTGGACAGGAAAAATTTTACAAAGACACAATAAAAATGCATACCAATGTGCATATTAAATAGGCTACAAACTCAGAGTGAAGGCAGGTGAATTGGAGGTCTTTTAAATTGAGATGAATGGCAGAACATTCACTGTATTTAAACGAATGATGTTCAACTTCACCAATCGGAGATCACTAAAATTAATATTAAAGAGGTGTGTGAACTCGCAAGTATGATGTCAGACACTGTAATTTGCTCTGGCCCCCTCCCTGTTCACCGGTAGTGCTGCCAATTTAGGGATTTTGTCACTAGATTTAGTGACTTCCCCGCCCCTTTTGCGACTTTTTTCAAAAGTTTAGGGACAAATCTAGCAACTTCTTGGACAAACCTTATCTAGATTCTTATTTTGCCCACTGATATATATCCATATTTATATAGATCAATAGATTTGCCATTATGATGTCATCTATTGATATTTAGCTACCAGTTTTTAGCTACTTTCAATTGCAGTTGGCAAAACTATTCGCCGGAGTGATGAGATACTTAGCAGACTGCACGTGACGTCACCTTCGGCCGCTGTGATTGCGGTCACACCCACTGAGTGGCAGCATTGGTTTTCAGCGTGAATGCTGCGAAAAAAAACACACAAAACACATCCAAAATGGGAATGAGCTTTGCGATTGAATTTACAATTAGATTTGACAAGAAATCTGAGATTTATTTTTACATACTGCTGAAAGCTACAGAAAAGAGAAGCAAATAGTTCGTACAGAAACAACTGGACTCCAGGCAGAGAAATGTGGATCTGCAGTTATCATTTTGTGTCAAAATTTTAGATTTTGAGGTAAAATCATACCCTATATGTTGTATTGACAATTCATCAATTAAACATTTACCATCTTATATTCTGCATAATTGGGTGTTTTTAAATAAACACTGACAAAAACTATACAAGTTTCATGGCTGGACGATATATATAAAACACTGATATAAGTGATCACCCAGATTTAAACCTACCTATAGACCTTATGTAGCCCCGCCCCTTTTCAGCACTGCGCTCGTTGTCTTTTGACTTCTGGTTTTTAATTGCACAGCTATATATGAATGAACTGCTCGTTTTAAAATCTTCCCAGTCTACTGACATTTGTTAAGACATCTGCTTTAAACATTACAATGCTCATGATAACTTTTGTTAACTCTACATTAAGTAAATCCACTTCACCAGCTAAATATTCTTTGACAGTGATGCCATAGAAATATACAGGGCTACCGCAAAAACGGAAGTTCAAATACAAAATTCTAAAGATGGCTGCGTGCACGTTTCTCTGGTGCATAAGGTCTATTGTATATAAAACGTTCACTGGCAGATTTGCGTTGAAATCAGACACATCTAAATGTCAGAAAACACTATGTCAATATCCATGGATTGGGTTTCTTTGACAAGTTGTAACGAACACTATCGAGCCTAACCTTTAGTGTAATCCTTTGTTTTACTCGTGTTTTCGCAATTTCCCCTATTAAATCCCGTCATGCAGCAGCTCTTTTTCCACTCAGTCCGGCTGAGGGAGCGTGTTCCGGCGGGAAAGTGACACCAATGCATATCCTCTATTGGATTACAATTTACAAGAAAATACTATTTTAAGTAGTTTTACTTAAAAAATACACAAATATATATATATAATTTATTTATTTATTTATTTATTTTATTTTTTGCATGGGCTTTTTTGAATTTACTTGCTCCCAAAAGTTGAGATAACCTTTTTAATTTGTTCAATTCGAATACATTGGACAAATCAATTGGATAAATACAGTAAATTAAGTTCAGATGACAAAAATCAGAAAGATTTTTTACAGTGTAGGGAATGTTGGGCAGAAAAATCATGGCCAATAGCAAAGCTATTAGATTAACTATAATTACTGGCAATATTTCAGTAAATCAACTTGTGTGCCATTGAGCTCCAGAACAGCCGGCTGGTGGAGAGCAGAAAGAGACTCAGCCAATCTGTGTATATGGATGATTGATAGAAGCTGATGGGTAAATGTGGTCAGAGACCAGCTCAGTGTCTTTCTACAGACCACAGGATAAGCGCCCCCTGCTGGACTCACTCTTACTCTTCCAGTGGATGTAGTTTTCCCAAAGAGGTCACCCATCCATCCAACTAACTAACCCGTGTCAGCCCTGATCAGCACCAGTGGGACACCAGACGAGTAACAGCTCAGGCTCTATAGTGCTGAATGACTGTCATGAGCACAAACCTACAGGACAAACAGTCACTGATAGCCTGTGTCATTATCGAATCATCCACTTCAACAGCGAAGGCAAGAGTGGAGTCAGAGAGCTCGAGGACGAGTGCTGCTTTTCAAGTGAAGCTTTGCTTGAGTTAGAGTTGAGAAGGCTTGATTAGCAGAATCAGATGTTTTCAGGTTCAAACAAACAAATAAACAGAAAATCAGCTGGTTATCACTGTGTGTTTCAGTGCGAGTCTTACCTTGATGAACACCTCACTGGATTCTTCTAACAGTGTCTGACCCGATGTCAGAATTTCATGGATTCTATGACAGAGAACAATAATAATACTGAGACTAATGGTTATTTCCTCTTTTTGACACTCAAATCATATTGTGCATGTCCAGGGAAACCAAGAGTCACAGCATGAATCTTCATATGTTTGAGATCCGCTCTGATTAACAGTGGAGATGTTTCCTCAGAAGGTTGTTTTAGGAGGCGACAGAAACCAGGACAAGTTCCAGATTACAAATTCTCTTATATTTCTATTCCGTTCTGTTTTATTCCATTGTGAATGATCTCACATTTAACTGGTGACTGCTTTTTGTGCTTTGGGAAAATTAAATCCCTATCTATGTTTGCACTGTGAACCGATTTACTATAGAGCCCTGTGTACGATTGAACGCTGAAGAAACCAGCAGTATAGATTCATTTACTGTAGATCCAAATTACATTTCAGTTCAGCAGTTATAGAGTTCCCTGTAGAAAGCCTGAGGCCTTGATTTAACACGCCTGGAGCGACAAACACCAGCAGGAAAGTTTCCACTGAATTCCTTCAGTCAGCTTTCCCGTCATCGGCATTCAGTCCTGTGACAGTGATGCTGTGAGGAAGAACTGGCATCAAAATATTCTTACATTATTTAATAATGTATAGCTTTATTATTTGGTAATTCTGGTGAATAGTAAAGTGAATATGTTCCTTTTGTTAAATGGGTCATGATTTTTTATTATGTGAATATTTTCACCTATAATGCTAATAAAGTTTAAAAAAAAACAATGTGGAAAAACGATTATTTTTTTAACCCTCTTTCTGAGCCTCTGTCTGAAATGATCCATTTTTAAGGCGTGGCTCCTTTAAGGCTTGTCAGTAATTGGCCACTGTTATGATTGGTATAAGATAAATTAGCATAAGATAAAATCATCATTAGCATAAGATAAAAGACATACAGTTGATCCTCCATGGAAAACTGCCAGAAAAACCATGTGACGTATTTGGAGCTTGATTAAAAATGCTTTGTTTATAAAGAGGAGGGTATTTTAAGCTCTGAAACTTGCAGGATGTTTTAATTGTACAAAGACCTCTTATAAGACAAATAATTTCTCATGTCATGACCCCTTTAACAAGCCCACATTGCAAGTCCTAATTACTCGTGTATTTAACATGTGGTTTGGAGGACATTTCTGTCCACTTCATGTGTCATGACGAGACATCAGCCCGAACAGAAGCTCTTACACTGTTTGTACTGAGTGCACATGGTCAACTTTGTTTTCACTGACTCTGTCCATCTGTGCAGATATTTTACAAACAGCACATCACTGAACAGCATCTATCACTGGATGCACTCAGTGCAAACAAGATGCTATTTGTTGTTATTTTTAATTGGTGCAAACAGAATATACCACTATTTACCCTATTCATAACACATCTACCTTTTTTTTACACTGTTTAAATAGACGCTGCCTTTTACAGCAGTTCAGCCTTTGCGGTTTGAAAAAAAAAAAACACCAGTCAGACTACAAATCTACAACCCATTATTATTATTTTCATTATTACTACTGCTGTTTGATCAAACGGTGTGTGTTTGCTCAGTATTGGCCATTGACACTATTGCTCAGCGTCTCAATATTGGACTTGAGTTCTGCTGAGGTTTTCACTGGTGATGTGAGCCAAGCTTTACATTCACTTGAATTGATCACAACTCATCTAAATGAAGCCAACTGGGAGATTATTGGTAAAAACCACAAAAGAGGCTCAAACATGTGAAGAGATTAGAGCTCCTGGCATTGGGAAGCATTACTCACAAACATGCAGGATAAAGCTGTGGATCTCACAATGCCTTAGAAATAATACCACCCGTTAGACATCATTAGCCAGTTACTGCTGCCCTGCATATCAAACGTCAATTAAACATCGAGTTAGCCAATCAAGGCATTGTTGTGTTGTCATGGGATGATGGCGAGTCCCATGTGAGACATCAAGCGCTCACACGTAATTAATGCAGATGGCCCATCGTTCCTCAGTCCTCTGGAACCGCAGCGCAAGGACGAGGAATAATGATGAGAATAGTGAGGAGGAGACTTAGAGTCGTCACGCTATGAAATGAGCGAGACCTGGAGAGAGCCAAACGTGAGCATTCCCATTGACTTCCATTCATACACTAAAGACTGGAAACATATGAAGCTCATATGAAGAAGTTTCATATTTCACTGCTTTCCAAAGATGTTTGGTGAACTTTGACCAGCGATTTCATGTCACATGAAGATGTGTGATCAATAGAAGAATGATACGTGACCTCTCAGAACAAACTTTAAAGCTGCAGGTTTGTAGCATTGCAGAAAAATGGAGTATTGTATGTTTGTACATTCTGGATATATTATTAGTTTTAAGAGCCAATCAGCTGAGTTGTAAATGTCATGTGACCAATGACCAGTGACTTTATGGAAACAAAACGCACATATCCCATATCTCATTTGGAAGGCTGCACCCTCCGGAGGTCGCATATGTCATTGCGGATGTCTCATTTCAGAAAGTAACCATTATAAAATTGATTGATGTAATAGTAATTTTTCTGAAATGAGGCAGTCTCGATATATGCAGCCGACAAATGTGACGCAGCCTTCAAAATGAGACACAATTCACTAGTGACGTCACAGACGGCAGATGGGACAAACACAAGAGCATGACACACTTTAAGAGCCTCCAAACAACAGAAAAAAAACAGCTGCTAGAAGATCAGGAGATGTTTGCTCTATAGTACTGCAATAAACATGAATGGAGAAAGATGCTTTTCTCCCACATAATGGTGTAGCTAGAGCCAGTGATGAAGATATTTCAGAGACGCCAGCAGACTTCACCTGACTGATCCTTCACACGAGAACATCACGCTCTCTTCCTGACACGCTCCGCCACGATTCTCTGTCATTCTGTCCTCTTCTGAACGCAGATTCAGCTTCTCGTTTGTCACTGAACGGCTGGGAGAGGATGGTTAATGGCGTCAGCTGTCATTTAGCAGACTGGCAGCAGAACTATTCTGACACTGAAACTGTTTCCGAGGCAAAAGTTCAACAGCAGAATCAGCGAGTCTGTCAGTTCTCTCAACAGCGTTCCATCATTATCTAGTGAACGAGCGGCAGAAAGAGATCACTGCTCGTCCCATCTATACACTTCTTACCCATCAGACACTGCTGCTCTGATTATTTGTTGACTTTCATAACGTTCTGACGACGGCCTGATTGGATGCACGTTACGGTTTTATATCGTTTTGATTGCATGCATAAACCGCTCAAACTCTAGAAGGTTCTGCCGACCTTGTGGACGTTTAATTGCAGCAGCTGTGATACGGCATCATAAAGTTCCTCTCTGAGAGTCCTGTCTGGGCATCTGGTGTTCAAATGAATAATAATCAGATGAGAATCTAATAAAACACATAAATATGTAGCCGCAGGTGGAGGAGAGAAAGGCGAGAGAAAGGTTAGGTTAGGTTTATCTGAAGATGCTTGATTGGCAGTGGCCTAGATTCGCAGTCGTCTCCAGACCTCCACACATGTGCGTCTCCGCCGCCCCATTTCCTCTATGCATCGCTCTAAAGTGTGTCAGTCTGTCCCGGGAACATTTGGCAAAGCGGACGAGCTTTTTCTGCCCCAAACGATTCTCCTTCTATCTCTCTCCCGCTCATGCACACGCCGTTTATATGCCAAGCTCTGTCTGGAAGTGTTTCGGCTCGCTGCAGGACGACCCTGGGGCGACACTCCTCACCCAATCCCTCGTATCCCATCAGCCACGCAGACAAACAGCACCAGATCTGAGTGGAGAGAGAGTTTAGTGGATTTAGGTCAGCGTGTGTGGGTTAGTTAGCGTGTTCGGTGTGATGAATACGATCCTCAACTGGATTGAACTGGAATAAATACATTGAATGTTGCGATCCCATCGGACTTATGATAGCAACCTGAATCGTAACAAAACACTGTTTGCCAGAGGAGAACTGGCCCCCCGACTAAGCCTGGTTTCTCCCAAGGTTTTTTTCTTTTTTTTTTCTCCATTTTAACACCTATTTGCCACCTTATGTCACCTGTTGGAGTTTGGGTTCCTTGCTGCTGTCGCCTTTGGCTTGCTTAGTTGGGGACACTTGACATTTGATATTCAACAGTGCTTTGCATCTGCCTGCATTGACACTATTCTTTAAGAGCTGCTGTGCAGCCAAAATTATATACCAGTTATCACTGTAAAGCTGCTTTGACACAATCTGCATTGTAAAAAGCGCTATATAAATAAAGGTGACTTGACTTCAGTGCTCCGAATGAGTCTCGTTTAAAAATGGTTTGCGTTCTTTTGCCTCTCAATATTGACTAAACCTACTGTAGATGTCATCTGTTCTAGAACAGTTACAGTAATGGCATAGTTAAAGTCAGCATGAAATCACAGTATTGCAGTATTTATTCTAAATGATTTATCCACGCACATCATTATTGCTTTTATATAATTTTTTTTATTTAAATTCATGTTCCTATTAATCTTGAATCAGAATATCTTCTCCTCCCTCTTGCAGCATCTCTTCTCTTCTCTGATGACGAGGGCGGGGCAACCTGTCACTCACATGAGATCCACCAATAGCAAACCACAACCATCCAATCAATTCCCCACAGACAAAATCAAGCCCCGCCCTACATTTGTTCTTGTTTGAGAAACCAATTCACTCTGATATATGACACAATAGGGGAGAAAAAACGAACGCAACTAGTTTTCATGCCATCTTTAAATGTAGCATTTAATAAGAAAGAAAAATATTTTAAAATTATATCATTTGATCATTTATTCATTTAGTTATTTATTATTGCTCCTTTAAATATCTTAAATGCCTCAGATTCTTACTGGGACAAACCAGAGTATAGAAAAATAAAAATAAAAGTTATATTCAATGAATCTGTTCAAAATGTGTTTGAGTGCTTCTTTTCTCACAAAAAGTAATGTTTCATTTAACCCTCTATTGCTCTTCGCGAATGAATTGAATGTATTATATTTTATTTCGATAAAGTTTTTTATTTAAGATTTTGTATTTTTAGGGGATTTTATGGTACTAAATTATATTTACGCTGTAGGTATATACCATGTATTCACTTTTTGAGTATAGACCTGAAAATGAAATTTCCAACTTAAACTGTCATAAAAGAATTTTAAAAGAATTTTAAAAGAATTTTACGTTTATTGTTATGAAAAATGCACAAAAATACTATTTTCAATTTTTATATAAAATATATATAAAAAGAAAATCAAAGCCATAAATCTAAACAAGTTGTGTTCCAAATTTGAGCTTGATATCTCAAAAAATGAGCGTTCAGTAAGATTTTGTTTGGCTGCAGTACCAAACTCTTCCACTAGATGAAATTTGTCTTCCATTAATTTCCAATGTGCTCATTTTTGACTGCCAGAAGCACAAGTGTGAATATTTCTTTCAGGACCATTTAACCTTTTCGAATCATGTCCATGATTTTTTGTGTGTTCACATAGCAAGTGTCAAAACCTTATACCAAGTTTCGTACCATTCCAATGAAGTAAAAAATTCTAAAAAGACAAAATGTAAAATTTTTTGGTCAAAACTGGCCAAAGAGCACCAGAGGATTAAACATAACCCTATAATTATAGTTAAGTTTAATATATTTTTGAATCTACAGTAAGACTTCAGCTGAGTTTGCATCGTTCTGAATAAACGCTTCAGGACTCGTTTCAGACTGAAGCTTTTACAAATGCGGCATGGATGTCCAGTTTGTTTAACCACAATGATCCTCATCACGCAGAAGAACGCAAGACAAAGTTTCTCATGCGAACCAGAAACTCAGCAACCATCAGCACGCGTTTCCATGACATCCATTAAAAATCACCTCATCTTCAGTCATTTCATAAAACTTAACTCCAAATTTGCTCTCTTTTAAAAGTTATAGTTAAACTTCAGGTTTTTATCACTCTTGCGAAATTGGTTTAATTTGCAGCCTAAATGGAGTTCCATGCCATGTTCAGAAGTGGTGTAATAAATAGGCAAAATCTCATTTAAATTGCAATAATAATTGAAGTAAGGTCCCAGCGATTCATTGTGAAATAATGACGTCTCTTTCAAGTTCCATTATGCAGTTTGATTTTTATAATGATCAAAGCTGTCGAGTTTCTTCATCACGTTCACTCAGAGAGCACCTCTTTTATAGAGCGCAGCACAGATTTCAGGCTCAAAAGATGAGATCAAATGTTTGTTTTTGAATGACATGAAATAACTGCATAAATAAAGACGGAACATATAATAAGAAGAGAAGCGCTGAAACCATCGTGGAATGTGGAAGAAAAACATCAGCGGCGTTGCTGTAAATAGAGACTTTCTGAAGATGTTTCAAGGCCGCAGAGGATCAATCTTCTTCATTAGCATAAGATAAAAGACATACAGTAGATCCTCCATGGAAAACTGCCAGAAAAACACACTTTGCATTTTCTGTTCAACACGTCTGATAATGTTTCTATGTTTTACATTTACATGATCAAAGGATTCGTATATGGAACATCAATTTTAACAAATCAGTTTAACTGTAATGGTACAGTACCATGGTACAACATCCAAAAACCACAGTACTTCTTGGCACCTGTTAGTGCTTCGAGAGGAGCTGCAGCTCGTCCGTTGAGAATCTGTTCTGCTGAAAAGATAAAGAGTCCAACAAGATTTTGCTCAGATTACAGGAAAAACACATAAAAATACAGGAGCGATAGAGGAGATAAAGTAACCCACTAAACTCCCAGAACAGCCACACACACTCATCTGATACAGATACACACCGCAAGAGTATATCTGCTTCAGTGCAGCATATCAGACACACACATACACACTCATGTGAGAACCACGGATCCATCCATCACTCACGTCCAGTGTCGTTCTTTCCTCTGAGATTGAAGCACCACAGAGGGACGATCAAACTGGGAACAACACGCAGGAATCTGAGCAGCCTGTAAGTGATGAAGAGAATCTCAGATGCGGTTTGAGGAGCCAGAAACATCTGCAGGATGGAGAAAACTGACGGGCAGATGATGGAGATCAGAGCGAGTGTTCAGATCAGACTGATGAAATGATTCAGAGTGAATCACATTGGGAAACTGAGCAGCGATTCTGTGACCTTATCAAGAGTTTGTTCTATAAAAACAGGGTGGTTTTCACTCACGTCCCACAATCCCACAGAGCGTCGGCTTCCAGCGGCGCGCCTGTTCATTCATAATCATCTAGAGTTCGGCTTCATCCGCTGCTTGTTAGTTTGTCAAGAGCTGCAGTGATAACAGAGTTCAGGTTAAATACACGAACACGTTCTTCTTTCAGACATTTCTGTTTTTACACCAAATTTTGCATTCATGTTGTTCTAAGACACAATCACATTTTGTCTTCGGTTCAGCTGAACAAGCTGAACATGTTCTTCTGTCAGGACTACTATCGTCAATTATGATTGATAATTGCATAGAGTTTGTATTGATGGAATGGTTCTGTTCTGGGCAAGAACTCCCTGCACATCCATGCAGCCTAGCAGGGATAAGAGCAGGGAGAGCAGCGATAACCCTAACAGATAAACAGAACAGAACCAACATATGCAGATATCATTAATTTCAATAATTTAACATGTACACATATTTCAAGAATTAATCTGATTCAGGGGAATCATGAGGTCAAATCCTGACTGACGAGAGGAGGAGCTGGGGATGGAGGAGGGTAATTAGCTCCTGAGAAATGCGATAGCTGCTGATAATACTGAGGAGCTTATATATGGATGCTGTGATAGGCGTCGTATTCCTATAGGAAGAAGTGAGTCACCTGGGAGTCAGCTGATGCGAGCTTGACTGACGTGACCTGCCCGAACTAATGCTAAAGCTGGATTTCTCACACTCATTTACATGAAGTTGGATTTCAACACATGTGCTTTTCCAGGCACTAAGTCCAAACTGGAGAATCACATTCCTAATTAATGTTTTCCGGATCTTTCCAGGAGATTCAGTCCTGCTCCGGTTCGTCTCGTCACTTAAAGATCAAACGTTTTCAGTGACGTCAGAAAAGCTTTGCTGTGAGTTTATTAAGACTGAATCACTGAATCATTCGTGATTTAATGGAGTCTTAAGGACTGAAGCATCACAAAACTTGAACTGAACTGATCTAGATAATGACACTATTGTCTTTATAGAGCAGCTTCACAGCAGAATTTAAGAGGTTCATGGATTTTGGCTCACTCTCTCTCATTTTTGTTTTGTGTTCTTGTGGGTTCTTGAGATTTTGTGTTCCTATTTTTGCTTCCACAAACCCCATTTCCAACAGTTATTTGATCCCAGACGAGCCCCCAATTTATGTTATGACCCAGCTCAAAGTCACAACATAAAGAGGATACTTCACAAAATAGGTTTCAATAAAGAAACTATAAGTTTATTGAAAGTTAAACAAATAATGTCAAGGGTCAAAATATTAAAGAATAAAAAAAGGAACAACAAATCAAATAACTGTTGGAAATGGGGTTTGTGGAGTTGTGGAAACAAAAATAGGAACACAAAATCTCAAGAACCCACTCTTCAAACAAGAACACAAAACAAAAATGAGAGAGTGAACTAAAATCCATGAGCCTCTTAAACAGAGTGTCACAGGTGCGGCCCATGCTCAGCACTGGAGTCCCGCCCATCCAGGAGGAGCCTCTGTCCCTGCAGTCTCACAACAAAAGACAAAGGAAAAAGGGGCAGGGCTGTAACAGTGACGCTGCTGTATGTTGAGAATGCTTGTGCTCACAGCCATCAAACTCTCCTTCTGTTTTCTGCTGAAAACTCATTTAACTGGCTTTAACTCAGTGAACCCTTCTTCCCGTCACATGATAAACGTAGCGAGACAAGATCACTGTGTACTTTATTTAAATATGAATAATTTCTTGCCGTTGCATAAATTTAAGATGAGACCTTCCATCAGCGAGTCGAGCATGCGAGGAAGATGCAGAGATGCAACACTCTTCATGATCAACATCCAGAACAAAGATTCAATACGTTTGAACTGATTCACACTATCATGTAAATGGTTCGTTTACCCCGGTGACTGATGATTGACCGTGTGTTGAATTAGACAGCAGTTAGTGATGCTGCTCTTCACCTGTCAAAGCCAAGCATTTAATATCACAGACTGTGTGCTGTTCATATGTGCATCTCTGAGAAAGAGATCCAGCAGATGACGGATGCATCATTCAGCCAATCAGAGAGCCTGAAGCCGTGCAGGGGCCAATCAGAATCCTCCCGCTGGTCCCTCAACGCCAGCAGAGATAAATGAGAGAGAAATACAGAGGAAATTGACCTGATTTGTGCAGCTGTATATATTAACACCATCTATTCTACAGAAACAGAAGCCGTACGGAGGATTCATTCATTTACAAACAATGTTATAAAAGAAATGAAGGACTTGAGTCACTTCACTGCTTTATTTCTCTCCTATGGGAGGATGAAGTTGCTGCATGACCTCGTTTTCCTCACAAATAATAACTGGAAGGCTTTTTTCAAATATGATCTTTCTTTTGCTTCAAATCTATTACATTGCCTTTGTGCTGAATGTCAGACTGTTTGAACATCTGAGATGTTTTGATTGTTTTGTAATTATCATTTGAACATCTGAGATGAATCGACCTGATCTCTCTCTCTCTCTCTCTCTCTCCGGTGTGGTCGGGATCATCTGACCCTCACAGATGGCATCATGACACGCATATATAAAATCATCTGTTCAACTGGACTTATCTGCATATTTAGTGTCACATTATACGCCGTATTAGTGCCGAGTGTTTGTGATTCGCATTCAACAGGACAACAAACTCTCACAAACACACAAACGTGTTTGATCGCAGCGTTCAAGGACACGACACGCTCTGAACTTACACTCATCTGTGCTTCTTCACATTGACACACATCTAATATTTCTACAGATTCGTCGATGAACTTCTGTGCATGTGTCCATCATGCTTATGATTCACAGATGATGTAATAATCATCATCCTCATCAGATCTTCATCATCTTTAACCGAAACAATAAAGACTCTTTCGTGGGTTTTCCACACGCCTCTTAACCCGATTATAGTCTGTTTAACCCCTGCTTTTAACCTCAGCGTTTCACACTGTAATGTTATTACATGTGTAATTTTCAAACAGGTTTTAACCGTGGGTTCTGAATCTCCAGAGGTTAAGCACACATGACAGGGTTCATCTGTACAGTCACAGAAACATTAACAATCTGTTTGTGGAAAGAATCAAAATGTCAAACAGAAACAGAAAAACATGTTGATTGGACTGAAGAAGAGATGTTTTATTCTTAACACTAATCATTTTGTTATTAAAATATAATCATTATAAAAATACACTATTCATTTTATGTTTATGTTATATATAAATATAATATATAATTATAAGTAAAACTTAAAAAAAATTAACTGTTAACATTAGACATGTTGCTTTGGCAACTAACTGAAATAGGTTCAAGTACTAAAATTACTAAAACTAAAACTGAAATTAAAATAAATTCCAGCTAAATGGAAATAAAAAAGACAACGAAAAGACAAAAGCACAACAAAATTACTACAATTAAAGTGAATTAAACACTGATAAAACTAAAAATATAAAAATATAAAGATAATCCAAAATATTAATTAATACTATAACACTGATTGGAACAGACACACACTTACTCACTCACACACACACACACACACACACACACGCAAACACTCACTCACACACACACACACACACACACACACATCTCGCTTCTTACTGAAATTTCACTGTAAAGCTGCACTTCCACAAACGGCTCTGAGACTTACAGAGCATTAATGAACAAATGACCTTGAGTGACACACACACACTCACACACACACACACACACACACACACACTCACTCACTCTCCGAGTGCTGGTTTGATCTTTCTCTGAGTCAGCGTTTATTTCTGTCCTTGAACGTGGTAACCAGAACATGTGAGTAATGAAGAGCTGTTGGAATTACTGATAGAAATAAAGCTCAAGAAACTTCACTGCGGCGCGTGACTCTGAATCTCTCACTGGACGTGTTTTATCAGCGCGGTCTTTGATTGCTCAACATAAAAACTTTCATTTTCTTAATGATTTGCAGAATTCATATGTTTGGAATCACATATTTCAGAATATTTCATCATGGTGAGTTTGGAGGTGAAGGAAGACTTTGAAAGCATCTTCAAAGGTGCAACAGACGTTTCTTCTCGACAGCCGTAAATGAGAGTTTTCCTGTATGTTTTCTGCCGTGACACGTTCAAGCAGCTTCTACACACTGATGATCAATAAATGACTTCAGATGAGCAGCTGATGTTCAGAGAACAGAAGAGCGATGCAGAAATCATGCTGGAGAGACAGAGAGACCATCTGACCAACAGCAAGAGTTTTGCATAATCACATCAGCCTGTGTTACAGTGAACTCAACAGGGTTCTGAGACCCCGGAGGTGTGAACACACGCCTGTTGCCAAGGAGACACAGCAGTCAATCAATCAGTGTGAGTGTTACAGTGTTCAACTGAAGGTCCAGATCTAGTGAGAACAGCACAGAATCTGTACGACGAGAAGTAATAACAGTTCACTAGGTGATCATTCGGCCACGCACTACGTAATCACGTTGGAAAGGTCACGCGTGACGTAGGCGGAAGTACCGATCCAGCGTTTACAAAGTGAACGTGCAAAGATTAAGTCAAACGGCCTTTACAAAAAAAAAGGTAAAACTACAATGTTGGACGATTTTGAAGTTGGAGGAGAATGGATGTCACGTGACCTTTCCAACGTGATTACGTAATGTGTGGAGCATCACAGAGCAGTGCAAGATGAGCATTTGTGGTTAAAAACTATATAATTTTTTTTTTTAAGAAAATGGCCGATGGATTCTCTAGATAAGACTCTTATTCCTCGTCTGGGATCATGTAGAGCTCTTTGAAGCTGCACTGAAACTGACATTTGGACCTTCAACCCGTTGAACCCCAGTGAAGTCCACTATATGGAGAAAAATCCTGGAATGTTTTCCTCAAAAACCTTCATTTCTTTTCCACTGAAGAAAGAAAGACATGAACATCTTGTATGGCATGGGGGTGAGTGAATTATCAGGAAATTTGAATTCTGATGTGAATTAATTCTTTAAGCACCAAATGAATGTGAATGTAAAATATCATCCACACGGCAAATGCCTGTCAGGAGGTGATGCAGTGAAATCCTGTACGCATGTATGAGGTGATGTGAAACCATGACTCAGATCATGAAGATGACCTTCATTGAATAATAATATTACAGTAAATCAGCTGAAGAACAGCAGCGAATCATGAGCGAGCGCTCAAGCAGCATCAACGTTTCTCTGCGCGTGCCGCTGCTCCCATGAGGCCGTGTCAATTAAAATATCAAACAGCATGTTTATTATTAGGGATTTCTGCATGCAGTAATAAAGGCAAAACAAAGCTTATGTATAATTACAGGATTAGCAGGAAAGCGGTGTTTTATCTGACTGTGGTAATTGGATGTGAGTTTACGCTGACATGAAGTACCTGGACATTCAAAGCGCTCATTATTCATAATCTCGTTGCGCTCAAAAGAGTCATTATGGCGGGGTGAAATGAAAAGCCACGTGGAGCGACTGGGCTCTTGAGCCTATTATTCACGTTAAAAAAACAACAGCGACGGAGCTCTGGGTCGACCCTGAGAGGAGCTTTATTCTGCCTTTAGTTTTGAAGATAAAAACACAGAAAGTGCTGGAAAATTACAGGCCCTGCAGACGCTAATAACGCAACACTGTGGGAGTAAACTGTTCCTACACTGAAACCTCCATCATAAAGTGTTGTTCGAGGAAACTGTAGTGAATGTGCACTTTACTGGAGTTCTTCTGCATGTGAACCCTGAACACGTCCATCACCCTGAGGAAAATCCAGACAGTGTGAACGTGATTCTCCCACAGTCCTGCTCTCTCGTGACCTTTGACACACTTCAGGAGGAAGTGAAAGACCTTCAGGCAGAGAAACAACTGCAGAGTACCAATCCAGAGCGTTTATCTGAATCAGACCCTCACACAAACACTCACACACACACACACACACGGGTCAGGTTAACTGTGTACACCAGGTCTTGGCAAACACACACACAGGATTGCAGATCTGCAGGGGAACAAAACGTTACTGGCACACAGACACATTTCAGAAGTTTCAATGCCAACTTTTTTCACTATAAATTTAAAACTTTTCCATTCAGTTCAACTCAATCTGTCAGCTGTGTCTGAGAATGTTTCAGACGTTACAGGTCAGGATCCTGGTGACTGTATATTTTACAGGTCATAACCAGATACGTCACACGTGACCTTTCCAACATGATCACGTAATGCGTGGAGCATCACAGAGCAGTGCAGGACGAGCATTTGTGGTTAAAAAGTATATAATTTTTTATTTTTTTAGAGAATGTCCGATGGTTTCTCTAGATAAGACTCTTATTCCTCGTCTGGGATCATGTAGAGCTCTTTGAAGCTGCACTGAAACTGACATTTGGACCTTCAACCCGTTGAACCCCAGTGAAGTCCACTATATGGAGAAAAATCCTGGAATGTTTTCCTCAAAAACCTTCATTTCTTTTCCACTGAAGAAAGAAAGACATGAACATCTTGGATGACATGGGGGTGAGTAAATTATCAAGACATTTGAATTCTGAAATGAACTAATCCTTTAATGTAAGACTTTCATTCATCTGTGAAACAAATGAAGACATATTTAATGAAATCTGAGAGATTTCTGTCCCTCCATTGAAAATCTATTCACCCAAAACTCTGATCCATATGAATGAAGTGGTTTAATCCCAGTCTTCTGAAGAGACACGATCGTTTTATATGATGAACAGATTTAATTCAGGCTTTTACTCACATATAAACATTGATCAGTGAATGTACAGAGAGTATCAAATACGGTAAACAAGACAGACATCTCTCAGATTTCATTAAAAGTATCTTCATTTGTGTTTCAAAGATGAACGAAATTCTTATGAGTTTGAAACATAAATGATGACAGAATATTAATTTTTGGGTGACCTAGCAATTAACTGGAATTATTGAATCTGACTGATGCCTTACAAATACTGCAGTCCAGAATAATAATACAGATGATAAAGCAGAAGGACACATGACGGATTTAAGATCATCAAACTAGTCCTTCCCATGATCCTCTGCTAAAACACATGACACTAAAACATTCACAGTGACATAAAGTAGCTCAGGAAATGACATGGAATGAGGAGCGTCACACAGGGACTTCTGGGAATGTTCTCATCATGAAGAAGGTCATTCAGTATCTGTAAAACTGCACATATTGTCTTATTTCAGACAATCTAATTTAATATTTCGGCGTATACAGTAACACAGTTCATCACGAAAAGGTTTTTTACAGCAGCTCTGCACTTTATCCAGTCAAAACGACCTGAACATTTTTACTGAATTTCTGTTTTCAACATGTTTCCAGCTCAAATTAGAATGTGATGAATGTAAATTTGCATTAACGTAAATTGAGTGAGATGCAATATAAGGTTGATGTCGACATCTGAACTGAACTTATGACCATCAACAGAGATATTCATTGATAAATTAAAAATATTCAGTCATGTGACCCATATTTACATCATTACTCATTAATTATTCCCCTCAAATGTCTGTCAGATCATCGAACGCCTGTAAGACACACATGAACCATCACACAGGTGAGTAAACCATCATTCCCACATTTATAAATCTTACTAGAACTTCAGACTCTGAAACAGAAACTTCCTCGTTTTATGGTAACTTCACAACATCAGATAGTGTGGTTCACATCTGACCTGATCTTACCCAGGGTTACATCATGTGACTTACAGCGACTTACAAGGAGAGGTGAAGCGCAGGAGTGTGACAGGCCATCTGCCGGAGCGCGGCGTCCGCTCGGTGCTGTCAGTGACGTCGAGTCACGCAGAGAGAGAAACAACAATGCGTCTGAGAGAGCGGGAGGTCACTGGAGAGAGGGCGGATATGGAGAGCGCATGCTAATGCTGTTCGTTACGAGAAGATGAACAACAGCAGCTTCAGTCACGCGAATATTCTGAGAAACAGTCATGAAAAACACTCTTACACGCGGCTCTCAGGACGGACGCACATCATCCTGTCCGCGATCAGTGCTGGGCGTAACGCGTAACAAGTAACGCAATCAGATTACTTTTTTCCAAGTAACTATTACTTTTATATTTACAAAGTTACGCAAGTTAGCCTACTTTGTTTTCCCATATACTGACTGACAGCTCTCCAGTCGCCATGTTTAGAGAATCGTAAGTGCAGAGGCGCGTGTGAACATGATGGTTACTGTAGTTCTAGACTAAATGTGAGAATTTACTCATCTCACTTGCTCAAAAACAGATTCAGTATTCCTCAAAAAAATACAAAAAAGTGAAATGCAAACTCAGAATATTATGCAAACCTGAAGCAGGTTCAGTGAATGTAACTAGAACTAATGCTGATGCAGTAAAAGGAGAAACGATGAAATATGATCTCTTTTTTAATGTTTTGACGACTACAGAAGAGGAAAGTTGCTTCTCAATGAATAATTCAAGTTCCAGCTTCCAGACTAAACAGCTCTGCTGTGAGACTGTGGAAAGCAGAAGATTTCTCCTCACCGGCTGCGAACTAAAGCACGTGTTCACTGCAAGTGTGCTGCACAAGTCCTGAAATGTGAAGCCAAAGCATTTCGAGCGCCCCCAGGTGGCGGGATGCAGTATAGCTCATAAACCCCTCCCTCTCCATGTAATCTAATGGAATGCGAGACAAACTAAACAATAAAATTACACTTCAAATATTTTAGGTAGTTTTTATCACGCTGACGTAAATTCAAGTGTTTGTTTATCTTAATAAGTTTGGGTTTAGTTAGTTATTTGATGCTATAAAAATGGGGGTTTGACATCATGATTGACAGCTGAGATTGACAGCTTCTCTGAGTGAAGACGTCACTGAGGCACCAACGGAATTTTTCGGGATTTTCGGGAGGAGACTGGAGTTTCAACTTTAATTTCTACATTTCCATAACCATTTATTTCACCAACATAATGAACTGTTCTGCAGTAAACTGTACCAACTGATTCTGCGGGAATTTGGGCGGGGCCTTGATGAGTGTGGGCAGGGCATTGAGTGTGAGCGAGGCCTTGATGGGTGTGGGCGGGGCCTTGATGAGTGTGGGCGAGGCCTTGATGAGTGTAGGCGGGGCCTTGATGAGTGTAGGCGAGGCCTTGATGAGTGTGGGCGGGGCCTTGAGTGTGGGCGAGGCCTTGATGAGTGTGGGTGGGGCCTTGATGAGTGTGGGCGGGGCCTTAATGGGTGTGGGCGAGGCCTTGATGAGTGTGGGCGGGGCCATGATAGCGCAGCTCCACTTCACACTCATTACTGCACAGACTCAAAGATGTCAGCGGCGCCATATTTGGATATTGGCGGCCTTCACTTCTCTACAATGGAAGAGAGTGAAGGTGCGTCATCCACATTTTTTTACAGTCTATGCTTCACTGCTGTCACTACAGAACACAAACACACACAGAGAGACAGAACGCCTCGAAACACTTCTTGTTATTGACCTGATGGCCGCCGGTCACTAAACACAGAGGAGAAGAACACAGCGACTAAACTGCCCTGTCATCAGAGCGATTAATAAGTCGTCAGCGGGTGCACACTAATGAGTGCCCTACATCAGAAAGAGTGCTGCTTCGATCATGTGAAGATGAGCACTAGAGATGGTTTAACATCAGGACGGGAGCGCGACAGCTAGGAACCGATCTGAGAGAATGTGCCGCCGGATGTTGGTCTGCGGGCCGCTGCAGAGGAGGACGGGATTGTTATTTTCAGCATGCTGGACCTGTGATTCCTCCCACACACGCATCTGATCGCGCGTCTCACACATCAGCTCCATCTCACCGCCCGCAGCCAAGCGGCACAAAAGATTCCTGTCCATCGATAAAACGCTCTCGATACATTCAGCCACACATCTCACGCCCGCGGCCAAAGCGCTGTACCATCATGTGGAGTTTCTAACCTGATAAGCATTTATCAGAGTTCACTTCAGATGTCATACAGCTGGTGAAGCTCTGATGAAGATGAACACGATGGGATTTTGTTCCCCGAGCAACAGTGTCACTCACATATTAAAGCACAGATGATTTAACACGAAAAAACTGCAATTAATAGAGAGAAAACAAACCTCTGAGCTCAACCCACCACAGCAGAGGAGGATCTTCAGGGTTAAAGGTCTGTCTATGAAATGAATGTAATATATCCAAACAACCTGATGCACAAAAGACAATAACAACATGTCACAAGGTCACATGAGCCCTGAATGTATGATCTCTTTAGAAACACCCAGACAGGAGAAACAGTTGTGCTGCTAAATGAGTGTAATTGCAATTGGGTTGGTGTGAATCTCTGTCAGACTCCACTGGACGTTTATGGACTTTAAACAGGTGCAACTAAACTGCCATGTTTCCACAACAGCTTTTCACAGAAGAGCTCCATCAAACCTGCGGTGTTGAGCAATTAGAGGAAAGAGCCGTAAAGCTGAGCAGGAAAAAGCCCTGCAAGAGGAAAGGAGAAACAGATGATCCTGGAGGAGCGGAGAGCTGGCGAGAGGGACGGAGTCCGCGGCTCTGAAGGTCGCTGCCATCTGAGACCCCTGAGACTCAATGATGTGCAAACGTATTAGAGATCTGTGAGGCGTAATCGCTGCTCATATGGCGGCGTATTAAAACGGAGAGGGAAGTGGGCAGGGAAGAGTGAAGGGCAGACGGAGCCTTCAGGAGACACACCTCAGCGGTTTCATCAGCGTAACCTCATGCGTTTCAAAGGCAACAGATTGTTTTAGTCGACGGCGTGTTTTTGTCCTGAGGCGAAACGTCACTTTAGAAGCGGTAAACACAAAGCCTTCGGGACGTTTGATTCGCTCTGATGATCTTACAGGACACTATACGATCCTGCCAAACTAAAACGAAACCTCTACAAACGTCAGCTTCTCTGGTGATGAACAGATGAAGATGAAACACCAATTCAATTCCTGAATGTGAACTGATGTAGTATTTTTAACTACAAAGCAAAGTTGAATGTCAATATGAAAGACAGACAGACAGACAGACAGACAGGACACACTATCAGACGTCCAGTCGCTAAATTAAACTAAATCAACCCAAACCTGTCACAAACTGGAAGTGTCATTCACGAGGCCTTCAAGTTCAATCAGAGCAGCTGTGAAACACTACGTATTCTCTTTCTTTCTCTCATGTGAGATGTTTCTAACAGTCTCTCTCTCTCTCTCTCTCTCAGAAAACTGGCACCCTTCCCGTTTCATTATTAGTTCTTTCAATCAAGAGCGTCGTGACGAATCGTTGCATGGAGAATCATAACCCTGAGGGACGCGGACTGTTTGACTGCCGCTTTAGGAGGAGGAAATCCTTGACTAATGGCGTCTCCTACACGCCTGCTTTAATAAGTGTGTGTCTTTCTCTCCCTGAATGGGCCGGTTAAACTGCTCCACAGTGGATTTATCGCCCGACGCCTGCGCCGGTGAGTCACTGCGAAACAGCTTCACCTGGAAACCCTTCCCAGAATCCCACTGACAGGAGAGACAGGGCACCTGAGAATGAACAGACAGTAAGCAGAGAATCACATCCATCTCAGAACCCGGCGGAGCCAGGAATGATCCTCCATGCTGGTTTGTGCTGGTCTGGATACTGGAAGAAAATAGTCAAGATGTTCACCATCAGATCTGAGCTGGTTAAGAGCTTTCTGCTCACATTCAGTCAGTGTCTTCTGGGCAGGTGAACGAGGGCCTCACGGGAGTCTGTGTCGGGCTGCATGAGAGCAATGAAACAAACAGTCATACAGTAAATTAAACGTACATAAGGCCAGCGATGTTCAATCTCCTCGAGTGGTTTACGCTGCTCCAAATCTCATTTGTATCGACTCCAAATTTATCTCATGCACTCATTTACTTCCAGTTCATGTTCCACTTTCCTTCCTTCTGCTGTCACAGCTAGAAACATGCTGCTTTTCCACCAGAATTCAGGGAAACGTGATGAAGTGTTGCTGCACGGCAAACACACACGTGACGAGAGCCGGTTTCTGTGGGTTTTTAGCTTCATTTGTTGCTTGATTGAGGTGCAACATTAATGTGATTATTACAGACAAACATGATGCACATTAAACCTTATACTGTAAAAAATGATATAATCAATAAGTCATGGAAACATGTTTTTCCATTAATTTAACTCATCAAAATAATTTAACCAATTTCATTTTTTAAGTTATGCAAGATTCAACTAGGCAAAAAAAAAAAAAAAAAAAAAAAAACAGTTGAAAAGATTTATACAGCCAATTTAATTATTCTTAAAAAAAATGAAGGCAGCAACTGAACTTGAATTAGGGAGATTTTCTTACTGTGTACACTGGGAGAATTTTGGCAAAGTGGGACACAAATTTTACAATTTCAAAACAATATCTGGTAAACTGGGACATAGAAAATAATATTATATATACAAATAAATTTGAAATTACTTTCTATATTTTCTGATATCTTAACATTTAGTGAATTTTACCTTATTAGCTTAAGCTTTACCTCAGATTTCGATGTCATTGTCGCCAGTGCTGCTGGTGGGCATGGTCTGATCTCTGCCCCGCCTCTCCATGTGACATCATCAGCTCTGGAACCTAAAAACTTCACTGGTTACTTCCAAAAGACACATTTAGTAATGACTTCTAACTATTCATAAGCACTCAAAACTCAATGAACTTATATTTTTCATCAAATATCCTGGTACAGAGAGGTAAAAACTCAGGATTTACATCTGAGCAGGAAGATTGAAGTTTTTCTAAGCATGATAAAAGATCCAGCTCACGGGAATCGGAGCTGGTTGATGGACGCGGTTCGTTTGATGTGTTCTGTCTCAGCGTTGCAGCAGATGAAACGCACGTGTCCGTCGCCGGCTCTGCGCAACATAAAAGAGCTCGTGTGCGTCAGTTCAGGGTGAAACAGTGACGGCTGTGGGCGCTTTATTATCATGCATTCTGAAACATACACCATTTATTCACTTATTTTCATTTCTAATTCTTCTCCACCAATGTTAAAGAAATTAAAGTGCCCCTGTAATCCTTTTCGAATGGAGTTCTTGTCTCCAAAAAGAAAGAATCGATTCTGAACTGAAACGAGTCGTCAGTAATTCAGTAGGTTTGTAACTAATTTGCATAATGCCCGCCCATTGGCTGCCTGTGAACAGCGTCTCTTTGCCCCGCCCTCAATCACTGCAGTTGTATCTGAGACTGGAAGAGTTTGGTTCGTGTTGTTCATGTCGAGAAGACGCTGTTTTCTGCTGCCAAAGCAAATCCACTTTGATGAGATTTATACGGTAAAACCGACGCCATCGTTACTGTTCCTATCACTGTATCAAGAGCTGAGATTCAGATATGATAATGAGCGTTTGGTTTCTGACCAATCACAGCAGACTGGGCCATCTAACCAATCAGAGCAGAGCAGCTCTCAGAAAGGTGGGGTTTAGAGAGACAGAATCTTTGAACAAACCGTTTCAGACACTGAGAGAAAAGAGCTGATGCTGCAGTGGATATTATGAGAACATTAAAGTGTTTTTTGACCTTAGATGAATGTAAATTAGGAACCATTAAAATAGCATAATAGGGGCACTTTAAAAAGCAGCTCTCCAGCACTGAGACTGTTGAACTAAACTGAAGCAGATTGTGTAAATACAGAAACCCAGAAATCTGTTCAGCACATTTAGCCGACAGGCGTTATTTGATGGTGAGAAATATAATCAAATAACTGTGTATTTCTACAGAAGTACATGAATTACTGCAGCGCTGAAGTAAAGCAAACACCTCCCAGCGGCCGTCGCTTAACTAAACCACTGCCGTTCTAATATATACGGTTTTAATCACAGCGGATGTTAGACGATGTGCTCATAAAAGGTCTCACTCTGGTCCACAATCAGGGTCTTTCATTCGCTGGCACTCCAGAACTCTTTTAAAGTAATTAGGAGGAGACAATGACGTGACCTTGTCAAGAGCATCTGATAGGAGCTTTTATAATTCAAGGCTTCAGCCAAATGATGTCGGAAACGGAGGCTGGATTCCAAAGGCCAGCTGGACTGAAATCCCACGAGTGTCTCGACGCTTCCCTCTGAGGATCTGAACTCACACAGTTTTAATGTTCTAGTGATCTTTACAGGGTTCTTTCTGTGTTTCAGTCTCACACACTAATGAAGCTCTGCAGCGCCAGGAATATACCTGAAATATCGAGTTTCAGATGTCAGGTTAAATTCAGATTAAATGTTGCTATGGTTTCTAACGTTAATTTGTTGCTTCCCAAGTTTTAATTCCATTTACAATTAGACGTGTAAACAAAAGATGAGTGTGATGATTTAATACTCGTTAACACTTCCTAACTTTGGATACAGGCGGATGGACGGATAACACATGCTCGTCAGGCTTATAACGATTCATTATTACTTATATAATCACTCTTCACAAATGACACAGAGGTGTTTAAATACTGAGATTACACTTAATCACAGCACATTAATTATTGAATAAATAATGAGCTTCCAATCTACTCAAGAACTGTGTAATTAAAGCGAATTAATTATTATACTAATTGATTTCTTGATTAATTCAAAATCTAGTGAAACTCTTGCTCATTGATACATGGAGAAGCAGCAGCTCACGGCGTCATGTGACCCAAAAGAAGAAGAACAGATTTAAATAACATATGCTATAAAATCTTTGAAAATCATTGAGCGATCGCAGATCTAGAGTTTAAATAACTGAAGCTGGAGCTCGACCGGCCCTGCACTCAAAATAAGAGTCAATGAAACAACGAAGAAACCCAATTAACTAATACAGCAGAACAAACCTGCTCAGATACACGCGGTCAGAAGAAGAGCGGCTGAACCGACATCAGAGACTGAAATCACTCATCTGATTAGCATCAGAATATCTCATCATAGTCTACACACGTCTGCAGGACGACACGGCTATCGCTATAATTCAGCAAAAATGTACCAAAGTCATTTATGTGTCTATGAATAAATCAGTGTTGCTGCATTTCATTAGTTCAGTGAATATCATCACATGAATATAGTGAATATTGTGCTGTTTATATTTGTGATCCACTGTAATCTTGAATCTGTGAGCAGGACAGACACACGAGTCTTCAGTCCATCACAGATAGATAAATAAATCTGACATCATGACATCAGCACATCCCACTCCTGAATAGCACAACTGGACAGTCATATCTGTGAGTGCAAGAGTTATTTACATACAGAACACACACAGTCTAGAATTGCACTATAACGTGTGTGTGTGTGTGTGTCTCAGTCTTGCTTGTGTGCATTTCATTTGTTGAGTGGCAGGTGATGGCAGCACATGGGTGAGTTATACAACAGAACCTGTGACTGCATCTGTCAAACAACCAGTGACTTACAGTGACTCTCTGCCATAACTCAAAGTATCGTCACTACTAACTAACAGGATTAGTTCACTTCAGGATGAAAATTTCCAGATAATTTACTCACCTCACTTCAGTTATTCTTTCTTTCTTCAGTTGAAAAGAAATGAAGGTTTTTGAGGAAAACATTCCAGGATTTTTCTCCATATAGTGGATAAGAGTCTTATCTAGAGAAACCATCGGCCATTTTCTAAAAAAATAAAAAATTATATACTTTTTAACCACAAATGCATCACGCATGACGTAATCACGTTGGAAAGGTCACGCGTGATGTAGGCAGAAGTACCGCGGTAGGGAGAAAAACTCCATCTCATTTTCTCCTCCAACTTCAAAATCATCCAACATCGTTGTTTTACCTTTTTCTGTAAAGGCCGTTTGACTAAGTCTTTGATGTTCACTTTGTAAACACTGGATCGGTACTTCTGCCTACGTCACGTGACCTTTCCAACATGATCACGTAATGCGTGGAGCATCACAGAGCAGTGCAAGATGAGCATTTGTGGTTAAAAAGTATATAATTTTTATTTTGTTTAGAAAATAGGCAATGGTTTCTCTAGATAAGACTCTTATTCCTCGTCTGGGATCGTGTAGAGCTCTTTGAAGCTGCACTGAAACTGACGTTATCAGGAAATTGTAACTCTGAAGTGAACTAATCCTTTAACCACAGGACCGAAACAGCAGCTCAAAGCTTCTTTTCAAGTAACAGGAAGAGTAACGTGACAAAATACAGATGAAGAATCAGCTGCTTTCGGTTCCTGAATGTGAGCTGGCCTCGACACACTGGATTGGAACAGGAAGAGGAACTACAATTCACAGGTAACACTGCTGATGCATTCTGGGAAATGAAGTTCAGTTAATAGATGTGATGTAATAGTTTGCAGGTTTCTCATCCCGGAACGCTTTGTGGGATCTTTCACGGCTCTTTAGCTTTAGAGAAGCATCCGAACACACGCCATCCATCAGGCGGCGTTTAGCGCAGTTCGGTCGTCCGCTCCTCTGCCGATCCCTCCGAAACAGCCCAGAGATGAATGTGAGGTCAGGACCTTCCAAACAGGCAGAGAGGACGCGGATCTCATTACCGCCGAAGCCTCAGGGATATCAAAGCAATTTGGCTCACCCTCTGTTCCTGGGAAGCAATTAAAATATTAAGCAGAGTTGTAATGGCATTCACACATATTGATATATAGGAGGGGCGCTACGCATGAAATATTGAGAAGTTCCTGCGAAACTTTGATAATGAGACCCAAGGCTACTACAGCCCATTTAACAAGCGCAATGACTTTATCCAGGCCGGATTTCCTCTGTGCCGCTGGATTTATGCTCCGTCATGCCGCGGCCGCGCTCTCAGAGCACCTGCGCGCGACCGGCTTCTGCTATTAAATGAAGATGGATTTAATCTCCGGGCCTGCTGAAATGTATCCGTGTCGCCCGCAGCTCTACCTCACGGCTCTCCGTGACCCAAATCTACTTAGAGAGTCTCTCGTCGGCCGTTTCCCACAGCACGCGGGCCGTTTTAGAGCTGCACATTTGCCGTATCTCACTCTTTGAATTCTGCTAACAAACACGATGCGTTTCTCTTGGTGAAAACAGACAAATGAGTCTCCCTGGTTTTCTCCTCCAGACGGATTGTTCTAAATGTGGAATAACGCTGGTGCAGAACACTTCTGTCAAACGCTGCATAATGGCTCTGCCGCAGACCGTGGGTTATTGATCGGCGGAGGCTGAGCAATCAAATGAAACAAGCATTAATTATGTAACGGTGAGCTGCAAACCGCTCGCATCTGATGCTTTAAATAGCTGCAGGTTTCACCAATGATCCTGCAGCACACGAACTCTTTACTCTCTGAACCCTCTGATGCTCCTCATCTAGGGCTCACACTCAGAAGTCCTCGAGGTCAAAGTGACTGAACACCTTGAGTGCAACTTTTTTACTTTCAATGAAATGAGTTCAATAATATCGTTTTTAAATATTTAGTATTTTGATGCTGTATTTCATGGTACTAAAGAATATTAACCTCTACATTGTGCACTATTAATGCATAAAAATATTAGAAAAAACACATTTCATTTTTTTCCATTTTATGCAGTATGTATTTAAAAAATATAGTAAAACTATTTAACGCTTTCCCCACCTTTGACGTAAATTTCTGGCGATCCCTGTTTTCACTGTTAAACAGTAGGGGGCTCTTTTACACATCTTCTGAAAAACAGAAACAAGCAAACTAAGCATTGCTGACGCACATAAATAACACGATCATCAAACAGCATATAAATCAAAACTGCCTAACCTTACTGAATGAAATGTTGAACCCATGAAGAGGAAAAGACGCTTTGAGGGTGATGAAGGACTCGATCTACTCCATCTGTGTTTTGATCATCGCTCTGAATCACATCCGGATAAAGACTTTGACAAATACACCATTTTCTCAACTTTTTGTTCAAAATGTTGCTTCTTTAAATAAAACTTACCAAAAAAAGAATGAATGAAGCTAGAATACAATGTTGTTGAAGTCAGGTCAAGTCACCTTTTTTTATATAGTGCTTTTTACAATGCAGATTGTTTCAAAACAGCTTTACATTGATAACCGGTAAATAATAATAATAATGCAACAACGTTTGTTTTGGCTGTACAGCAGCTCTAGAAGAAAATAGATATACTGTCAATATACTGCCTTCCCATATTCAACTTACGAAAAAAAGTGTTGCGCCAGTTAAGCTTTTTCCGTAAGTTCAATATGTAAGGCAGTCTGGCGGAAGCTAAATATTTTACTTCATAACTTGTTAAATATGGATATTTTTCTTACACAAATGCATCACTTCGCTTCAGAAGGCCTTTATTAACCACCAGAGCCGTGTGGAATATGTTTATGATGGATAGATGTGGATGGAAGCACTTTCTTCAGCTTATACTCACTGATCCCGTTCACTGCCATTATAAAGCTTGGATGCGTCAGGATATTTATTAATATAACTCTGATTGTGTTTATCAGAAAGAAGAAAGTCATATACACCTAGGATGGCTTGAGGGTGAGTAAAGCTTGGGCTAATTTTCATTTTATAGTGAACTAATCCTTAAAGTAAGTTCAGTGTTGAGTCATAAAATTCATCAACATAATGAAAAAAACAGTACAATTAACAAAGAAATATAACATAGATGGCATTAAAGATGTGTGTCTCTCTCTGGTCTGAGTAGTTTGAATGCAGGTCCTGGACTGACTGGAGTCGTGTCGAATTGAAGGGGAAAAACTGAGTCAAGCAACAGTAAACAATCCAAATGGTGTCAGATGTCATTCTCTGCCAAGACCCAGAAAAACTCCTGCAATGCTTTTCAATTACACAGTGAAGTTGGAGGATCTCTGTGATTGTTTCCCAGACTAAAGGTCATTGGTGAAGAACCGGCTCATGCTGCACGAATTCTGCTGCAGGAAACGGGAAGGACGCTTCAAAGAGACTCCTTCACTCACGTCTCTCTCCATTACATTTGATATGACACAATAAAAGAGCCCATTTAAAAGCCTGTTCAACCCAAACCCTCAAAAATAATACATGAAACATGAAATCTTAGCACCTGCCGAGACACACAGCTGCGTTTAACTCCACTTTTAGACACTCAAAAACTTCCCTAAGCACATCCTCGCTTTAAAGCGCATCTAAATTCATCAAGTGGATGAGGGAAGTTTATATGGACAGACCTCAACCCCTCAATTTGGACCTACTTATATGTACACTTCAGGCAGATCCATAGACCACAATGCGAACGCGATTGTGACGTCACAACAGCAACTCGCACTTCATTTACCCACAGGTGATCAAGGGCTTAGAGCGTTCCATTTAAACACATTGCAAGGGTTCGGCCAGTAGTGGGCACTAGTGCAACACAAGCAATGACTTACATCTGAGTGAACGAGACCAAGGGAAGTTAGCGAAATAATCGCAGCCAGAGACATCACACAAACATGAGTTCAAGAGTTACAGCGCTAATCTATGAATCTATTAGCACGGCCAATCTAAAGTTTCAGCAATGAACACATGAGCATATTTATAATACAAACACATTATAGAAGCAAAAGCCACGAGAGAAAAGTGTCTCCACAAAGGCCTTTGTGTTGAAACGGCTCATTAATCAAGGTTTGTTGTGTAATGATGTGTGTTGTGTTCAGAGGCTTTAATGTACAATCTCTGCAACGGAGAGGATTCATGTCCGACTCTTATTTGCTGTAATAAATGAGCCAGTGAGGCTTTATAGGTATTTATCTTACAATTAACGCTCAGTGTAAACGTCTCTCTGATGAATCTCACATTTACAGCCTCAATAAGTGATTCAAGTTCATTTAAAGCGCATCTGAATCAGGCAGGATTACGGATAAACGTATGACATAAAGCATCTCTCCTTTTGTCCATGTGCAGGAGAAACTCTTTCAAGATCTTCTGGCTTCTTTTCGTTCTGCCTTTGACAACTTATTCTAATGCATAATTAACCCAGAGTTCAGAGCAGAATTAGCACTGATGTCATCTGTCCTACAAACACACACACTTGTCGGTTTATGGAGCATTTGAGAAACACAAGATCATGCTGAGAATATGACTTCACTTCTGCATAAATCTCTCGGGGGTTTTACTACATGACTCATGCAAAACAATCGGCTCAATTACCCTCAACAAAGAGACGAGGTGTTACCAATACGATGCCGTTCACACGCACCATTCTCTGTCTAAGCTGCTATCTTCCCAATCATGTTTACAATATTCCATTGAGGAGCATTTGAACTGTACGGCCCAAAATAAACCCCCCACAATAAGGCGCAAGAGAAGACGACGTCTGTTCTCTTCTATAACCAGAGCGAGCCGTTAATAGCACGCTGTCAATGTGTAACGAGGGGCCTTCATGCGGCTCCAGCTGAGTGAGTCCTCTGTTTCTGCAGCGCCCCGTCCAGCGTCGACTAATTACAGCAGCGCTTCCCAAACTCTTATTGCTGCGGCTCATTCTGTGGGTGTGAAATAATTGCAAGCCCTTCACTGCATGTAAGAGTAACAATCAAAGCCATGCAAATGAGACAGCGCACAGAAATTAGCTTCCCGCGTCACTACTGACGGAATATCTGAGGAAACCGAGAATCACACGCGAGAACACACATGCGTTCGGATCACACGTGTATCTCCTCTATCTAAATCAATCAAGACGTTCTCCTAATCTTTTTTCCTTTTCATTTTTTTAATCTATGAGGTTCCAGTGAGGTTCATTCTCGTGTTATGCAGCACGTTTGCGTCAATGCTTCAATGTTTGCCCTGGTCAGTGTTTATATGTCAATAAAAGGCTAAATCCAATCTGTTCATCATATAAAGCGAATCAAGTCTCTTCAGATAATCTGGACTAAACTGCTCGATTAATATGGATTAGTTTTATATCTTATTAGTATCTATATCTTTAAATGAACTTTTTGAAGCGATAAAGTGGTAGCTGCGTGGACTGTCAATGGAGGGACAGAAATCACTCAGATTTCTTACAGGTTTGGAACGTCATGAGGGCGAGTAAATTATGACATTGCTTTCATTTTTGGGTGAATTAACTCTTTAAGTCATAATTCATATTATCATAATGATTTGAACAAGTTGAAAGCACAGAACTACCTAGTAACCACCCATAACATCTTAGCAACCACAACCACAGAGAGCTAAACCACTGCATCATGTTTCGTGTCAAACGTCCCTCACAGTTCCTTCAGAAAACGTCCAAATCCAGCTGACATGCTCATATTTTAATGCGGCACCATTGTGTCATAAAACAACAGGCAAACAAAACAACCTGTGCGTTCTGCCTGAATAAAGCGCTCTATTTGCTGCGCTCTTTCTCTTGTTTCTTCCGACATTAAATCAGAACGAGTCTGAGGTCATTAAACTGTAGCAGGAAGTCTGGATTTATTCGCTAAGCCTGTGAAATACGGTTGCTTTAATTAAAACTCCCCGATGGAAGGGAGACGCTACATGGAGAGAAGAGAACAGAACACAGAGACGGAGATTAAAACAGGAGAGTGCAAAAAAAAGCAGAAATAAAGGAGGAAAGAATCAAGGTGATGAAAAGAGAATAACAATGAGCATGAGACTCAAACCAGAGACTCCGTTTAATACTGGCACAATCTCTAGAAATGATAAAAAGTTCAAAATGAAAAGCAAAATGAACTTATAAAGCAGCAGAAAGAGATCAATGGCTACGTTTACATCCAAAGTTGTGAACTTCTGCGCAAAATTGGAATATGTAATAAAACATTCGCAAGCAGTGTTTCCATCACGTGTTCAAGAGAACAAAATCATCACTTCCTGGGAAACTGGTGTAAAATATCAGTAATAAAAGTGTAAGTTGCTGCAATCGGGCTCTTTCTCCTCCATCATAAATGAGTTTCATCTCAGAGCATCAGACGAAACACAATAAACGCTGTCATGTGATCTTGCGTTCGGATGCTGGTGTTTGGGAACACGATCGTGAGAGACGCTTCTGGAGGAATTAAACCAAATCATTCTGATGACAGACTTTGACTCAGACCAACATTTGAGATGCTGCGATGTGATTGGTCCGCTGGTTAGTCCAGTTATCCAATCACAGCGCTGCTGTGGAAAAGTCACATGAGTTTATGAGGGATTTATTGGTTAAATGTGCTTCCATCATAGTTTATGTGTATGTCTTCTTATCTGATAAAAAATGTATTCACCTCAAGGTGGATGGAAACAGAGCTACTGACACGACAGATTCTGAAGCAGACGCTCACTTGACCTGACACACACACACACACACGCACACGCACACACGCACACACACGCACACACACGCACACACACACGCACACACATGCACACACACACTTAAAGCTCCGGATCATTCAGTTTCGTTTAAACCCTTTCAACAGGATTTCAGCACTTTTATCGTGTGCTGCTTTGTTTCCAAGAAACAAGTCGAGTTAAATCAGTCTTTATTTAGCTGCGGCACTATAAAACGCTTGACTTTAGCCCAAGGACTGGACATGAACCTAATAAGCTCTAATTAAGCCACAGCAGATGATTACATGCCTCTGTTTTTTAGACGTTGGCAAGTTCAGCACCAATGCAGGACGACAGAAACCATGGCAACCGCATCCGCTCCTGTCTTTGCAGGTGTTCGTCTTTCAGTGATTCGCTTCAAAATAAAGACACAGCACTATATAATACTTCACTAAAACTTTACCTAAGGCCTTTATATAGTGTATCATAAAAGTATTTTTAATGCATTAATTATGTCTTGTAACGCACATTATAATGCATTGTATGAATAATTGAAACCACAGTTATAATACTTTTTACACCTTTAGAAAGTATAATGCATTAATATACACAACAAACAACCAGTTTCAGATGTAACAAGGAATCTGCAAATATTATAATGCATTTTAAAGGGGACCTATTATGCAAAATTCACTTTTATAAGGTGTTTGGCTGCGTGAGATTCTCCAGCTTTGTTGTTGTTGAGCGACCGGGAGCAGCAGCTCATTTGCATTTAAAGGGACACACCCAAATAGGGGCAAATTTGACAAGCTATAATAAATGATCTGTGGGGTATTTTGAGCTGAAACTTCACAGACACATTCTGGAGACACCAGAGACTTATATTACATCTTGTGAAAGGGGCATAATAGGTCCCCTTTAAGTTTGGTTACAATTATTTATTAAAATATATAATGCATTATAACATACATCATGAAAACATTTATAATGCATTACACATAAAGGCTTTAAGTGTTTAAAATGACAGAAGAAACAAGTTTTCACTGATAATATCATCTACTCACTTCATATGATTTCAGACTCAAGTCACAGAGTTGAGCTGTAAATATAAATGTGATTTTGTGTGAAATAAAACTCCCTCTGTATTGTTTTAATTGTACAAACACTGTTCTCAAACTTTAGTGCTCAGATTTATTCTGGTGATGATTGTTTCCTAGCAACTGATTCCTGCAGAGGTGAAGCTGCTGAATTCATCATCGCTGAACTTCATAATGTGGAGAAAAGCTCCTGACGCACAAACACACAAATCTGAGAACGTTTTCTTAATTAGACTCTTTTCAAAACCTCATGAACAACAGAACGCTCCACGTTTTAACTAGAGAGAATGAAGAAAAACAAACGCATGATGAAACAAAGCAGCAGCGATCCTGTGATGACAGTGACGCATCGCTGATGTTACAGATCAGACTATATCTTCTGAAAAGAGATTTCAAATATTTTTACTGAAATATTAATGCAGCAAAATGGAAGTAAAAATAACTGATCTATAACTGATGCAACTGCACAGCGTGACAGAATCAGCTCGGCTTCACAATAATGTGCTGTTGATTGATGCAAAATATGAAATCATGCACAATAATGAAGGATGGTTTTCATCCTCTGATCATGTTTAATGTTCGCATGAGTTATGAGTTTAAAACGACGTTATACAGCTTTAGTCAACTCAAATTCTTTAATTAATCTGAACTTGCGTAGCAATTACAGTGATTCTATATATTTCATATTAAAGAAACATTTGATAAATGTTTAAAAAGAATTGGAATTTAAAGATTTAAAGGCCTAATAAAGATATACTGTGGATCGACAGAGATCTTTTTTTTCAATTCATATCCCACAATGCATCATGTTGAACTTCATTCCAATTCAAATTCAGAGTTGTGGCCAATTCAGTGCAAAATCACAGCGATTCTTTATGTGTGAATTGAGTGAACATGCTGAAATGAGTTCTGCTCGTCACGTTTCCATCTGACAAACCCGCAAACGTTCTATATGTCACTTTCATGAGAATATGATTTCCACTCCTTACACAACAGCTTTATATTTATCACACTGGATGAGTAACAGGCAGATGGTGTGTTACACAACAAGCGTCCAGTGTCAGCGTTATCCAGCCTTCATGAGTGTGTTGAGATGAGTCATCAGAAGTCGGATCATGTCAGGTTTGATCACAGAAGTCATCTGGAAACACCCGTGAAATCACAAAGTAGCTCCTTACTTTAATCTCACTTTAAATATCAGAGCAAACTTCTTTAATCGTGACTAAAGTGGTATGAAAATTAAACCATCAAACTACGCCAAAACTCTGCATTAGCCTGAGGGCTTGAGGTAAAACTGAATCAAACGAACATCTGCCACGGGGCAAACGAAGTACAAACTTTCACTGACAGTGCAGGATTTCAATACAAAAGCATGTAAAACATTCGGTTTGAAGGGCAGTATGAAATATTCATGGCTGGTTATTCTTTTTAATTTAATAGCAGAAAGTCGTCAGACGAGAGCGTTTCATTGTCTGACAGTCACAAACGCTCTCGTTCTCTCGTCCAGATGGCCAAAGGTCCCGGAGAGCCGCGACCCGAGAGCCAGAGACACACGCGCGGCTGCCAGCCATCGTATATGTCACACTAAATCTGGGCAAACGCTTAGAAAGTAGAAGCAGGAGACTTAAGGAAAGGCAGGGATATCAGGAACATCTTGAGCGTGTCTCTGGAGTCTCCGAGCGACAGATGGACGCGCTCGAGCCGCAGGGGCCGTATGTGAGCCGGTCGCGGCGACAGAGACGTGGAGCGACGCCAGACCTGCAGGGCTTCCTTTGTGTCGCTGGGAATGACAGGAGATTTCCTCTGAACAAGCTCGACCGCGTTCACTGACCTCAGAGAAATCTGCCGTCAGCTCACCGAACGCGCAGATTCTCGTACAGCACATTCATCGCTTCATGAGACACTGACGCCCGCTGATGTTTCCCACATTCAGTCGTTTCTCTGAATACGGTTACGCTGGAGCTTTCAGAGTTCAGAGCTCTTCTGCAGTTCAACACAACCTACTCTTTATTATATCTTTATCTTATATAAGTCTACAGCTCATAAAGTTTGAAAATCTCCCTACAGCCCTATTCAGATGGTAATAGT
>CM075487.1:28172500-28242500 GCA_037950665.1 Hypophthalmichthys nobilis | reverse complement strand
GTTCGGAGGATCCATCCTTCCCTCAGACGACGGAACCGCTTCCATCATGATTCCACACCGACATCACTGGGGAACACATGGCACCAGGATGCACTATGGGAAGAAGGCAAGCCAGCGGAGGCAGTGTGATGCTTTGGGCAATGTTCTGCTGGGAAACCTTGGGTCCTGCCATCCATGTGGATGTTACTTTGACACGTACCACCTACCTAAGCGTTGCTGCAGACCATGTACACCCTTTCATGGAAACGGTATTCCCTGGTGGCTGTGGTCTCTTTCAGCAGGATAATGCTCCTGCCACAAAGCAAAAATGGTTCAGGAATGGTTTGAGGAGCACAACAACTTGGCCTCCAAATTCCCCAGATCTCAATCCAATCGAGCATCTGTGGGATGTGCTGAACAAACAAGTCTGATCCATGGAGGCTCCACCTCACAACTTACAGGACTTAAATCCTTTAATCCTTAAATCCTGCTGCTAACATCTCGGTCCAGATACCACAGCACACCTTCAGGGGTCTAGAGGAGTCCACGCCTCGACGGGTCAGGGCTGTTTTGGCAGCAACGCAATATTAGGAAGGTGGTCATAATGTTATGCCTGAATGGTGTATGGGCGGACAGTCCTCCTGTTTTATAAAATTGCACAGAAAATTGAGAAGCTACACAGAATAAACAAATAAAATATTTCCTAATGTGTTTTATTTTTATTGTATTTTATTTAATTGTATGTGTGTGTGTGAATGTGAGTTAATCCAGTTTGATCCATGTGATCGTAGATGAATTAACACATGGATAAATCTTTATAAATCAGGCTCCGATGAGAGAAAAACACGCTGATGGATTTTTAATTCATGATCACAATGAATAAGTGATTAGCATCCGCTGACGGGCATCTGACATATGGACTTACAGACGAAGGCCAGAGGGGCGAGAGACTGAGACACACTGTACAGAGAGAGAGAGAGAGAGAGAGAGTTTATTGGAAGTGTATTTAACGGTAAATTTTAATTTTCTGAATTTGAATAGAGGTGGAAAACATGATGCAGAATTGTAACTGTAATTTGATTAAAGGGTTAGTTCACACACACACACACACACACACACACACACACACACAGGGGATGTGGTCTGATCTCATCAGCCTCTCGGTTGTCTCACTCTGAATGTTAATGGACGCTGGCTCAGGTTAGCTGTTGAACTCAAGGGCAAACGGTCAGCAGCGCAGCAGAATACAGAACAACATCACAGATCACACACACTTCCTCACTCATCTGTATCGAGAGCACAGACGGGCGCTCCTGATGCTCCAGGACTGGTTAAGGAGCAAGTAACCAGATCACACCGGTCAGATTCACCTGCAGTGAAGCGTCAGCCTCACATTATTTAATGCTCCTCGTTCATTCTGAAGCTCAGCGACGGCGTCTCCAGAGCTGTCCTATTTTTATAATCAGATGCTTGGCCTGATTGTGAATCTCTGATGTTTCGGAGGGAGTGTGTGTTTAATACGGAAGCTTGTTTCTCTAACAGAATAAAAACACAAAAATGGTAATAGCAACTTTTAATCTCACGATTCTGTTTTATTATCCTGACAATACGAACTTTTTTCATGCAATTCTGCAGTATATTCAGAATTACAGGATATATGAACTAAAAGGTGTTTTCTGCACATGTGAGGAAGAGGACAGAGAAATGAAGAGGAGAACATGGAGGAACCACAGAAGCTTTGAGAGTCTCAGATGCAGATGGATCCTCATCTGCTGTGTGTGTGTGTGTGTGTGTCTCCATCTGTGATGCTCATACAGCGGCTCGCTGTGGCTCGACCCTTCAAACGCTCATTTACACGCGTCCCGCTGCTGTCAGAGAATCTCACACTCACTTTCGTCTCGCTGTGACTGATTCTCTCTGGTTCTCTCTCTCTGTATGTGGCGTGTTTCTCAGCTCACATCCGATGGAGGATCACGCGTCCCGCAGGACTGAATCCACATCAATATCCTGCGAAAGAAGAGGCTCAACTGTCACAGATCTCAGAGATCCACGTGAGAGCTGAACACTGCAGATCCTTTCATGACATGAGAGTAAATAAATCAGAGGAAGAAATTACACGTGTGTGTGTGTGTGTGTGTGTGTTTCTGGTCTCCAGTGTCTTGTTCCTCTCAGCGTGGCTTTATCTTCACACTCTTTCTGTAAGATTCCCTGTGGCACCTGCAGTGTCTTGACAAAACAAATCTCATCTTATCAAAGATGACACACACACACACACACACACACAAACACACACACACACGCGCAAACAGTCACACACACAGACACACACACACACACACACACACACAAACAGTCACACACACAGACACACACACACAGACACACACACACAGACACACACTCCTCAGGCTGTGTAGATTCAGAGCTCAGTTCAGACACCAGCATCATTTCCATCTTTCTATCACTGCATGTCTCTCCAAAGAGACTGAAGCACTTCATGAAATGCAAAAGAAATGACTCATAGTTGATTTAAAGACATTTGCATACGCAGCCCCCTCACAGCAGACCTAAACTGATATAGAGTGCATGATGAGGTTAATAATACAACGTGATCTGGTCAAATCTTACCTGAACACGTTCCCTCTGACTGATGAAGGATTGGTTTGGCTCGTGAAAGAGTTCCACACGCGTACACATTCGACACACGATCATGAACGCGTTCGACGCATGCGCACCGGGCGTCATACTTCACCTGACATACTCTCATACTCCTTCATTTACATGTATTCATTTAGCAGGCGATATTAGAGATTTACAAATGAGGAACAATTCAAGTCAACAATATCTGTAGTGCATAATCTCATGTTTAAAGTATAAGCTAGAGCCTGTAAGCTCTTCCACCTGTCTTCTGTTCTGTTGAGATTTTCTTCTTCTTCTTCTTTTTTCTTGTTTTCCAGCTCATTGGTGCATTACTGCCACCTTCTGCTTCTTCTGTGGATCAGATAATACTTCCTCTTCTTCCTCCAGTAACTCTTAGAAGTAAGTTCCACCTGTGACTGTTGCCACCTAATGGACGAAATGATGAAGTACAGGCTGATGCACAGATGACGACTTCTAGAAAACACTGGAAATAATGACCTTGATCTTGAATCTGACTTGCGTTTAACAAAGAGTTCATGTTCAGTGACAAGTTTACGAGCGTTCAGTGTCCTTTCGGATCTGAGCGATGTGTGTGTTTTCGAATGTGTCTCTGACCGGAGTCGATTCATCACAGTCTGTGCGCGGCGGTCTGATGCGAACCGTGAGTTTGATTCTTCAGAGGTCAGTCACCGCGCTGAATAAACGACCTCGATCTGCTCACATCTGTCACCATTAGACTCACCTCGCTCTTCCAGTTTCATTTACTTTCCGTTTGTTTTGCTTGTGTCTGCTGGGACCTTTTACATGTGGCCTGTGGAGGACATTACCCACAATCCCCTGCTCTCTCGAACCTGCTGTAACGAGACGTAAAGACCCGTCAGCGTTTTCTCTCTCAGTCTCAGTCGGTTTTACCCTTCATAAGAGCTGAAGCGCTGAAGTGATTCGTATCAGGGTTGAAACTGGTGCTGTAATTGAATTCTCGCAGAAGAAACACTGTATTGCATTTCTATTCAGTCATTTTGCTGGTTGGCGTAATAACAGGCGTGAGAAGCTGTTTACTGCATGTGCTCTGATTCAGGTGAGGCTGAACAGACACATTGTTACTGTGTTTCTCCATCTTATTTGATGATCTTGAGACACACACACACACACACAGACGGTCTGAGTTCAGGCTGTTTGTTGTCTGACGCTCTTCTCACAGCGAGAGGCAGATAGAGGACAGCAGTTTGTGTGTTTGCCACCAGTGTTCAGCACTCAAGCATGAAAACAGCATCAGGGTTTGTGCTGCTGAAGACAGAAATCAGGCGCTCTAATGACACACACACACACACACACACACACACACACAAACACACTCTCACACACACACTGTCTCTCACACACACTCTGACCCACTGCAGGCCGCAGACTCAGAACAAACTGCTTCATCATTCTAGTGTTTAACTTCATCTCCGCAGGGCAAACAAGTGTGTGCGTGTGTGTGTGTGTGTGTGTGGGGGAACAAATATCCCAACCGTGAGCCTGTTATTAATGACAGACAACAAACTCCCAAGGTTTGACCGGCCGTCCATAAATTCAGCTCAATATCGTGCACAAACTCTGAGGGCCGTTCTGTTCTTTGGCACGCGGCGAGAGTTTCTCATCATCTTCAGACGGAGAAAGTCAACGGGACGTCCGGCTCACGGATTTCTACTTCCTCAACAGTCTGATAAATGAACAAAGGTCTTATTTGTGCTGTTTAATATGCAATAACTCCATTTGCTCTGAGGTCAGAGGAGGCAGATGCTCATGAATAAAGAGAGAATTAAAGATGCGTGAACTTATTAATTACAAGTTTGAAATCCTTTTCTGGTTTACAAGGTTATTGTGTGTTTGTGTTTTCCGCTCGGACAGACCTGTCACACTGAGATGTGTTTGCCCTCCAGGTGGCCGAAGAGACTCACACACACACACACACACACACACACACACCTGTTTCCTCTGGAGCTGATGTGAAACTTCAGCAACTGCACCTGAAAGTGTTGAAATCTCCAGCCCTCATCAGTTCTGTGACCTTTGCACTCTGACCTTTTCGTTTGGTCACATGCATCTGACAGCATAAACTGCCAGCTGTGACCAACTGAACTGGGCTGATTAACGGCACTATTATCTTCTGTACACTCTTAGAAAAAAGGTTCATTTTAAAGTAAAAAAAACTTTCTTTCTTTTTCATATATATATATATATATATATATATATATATATATATATATATATATATATATAGTTTATTTCCTGTTGCTCAAACAAATCATACCTCTAGCAAGTTCATGGGTTGGATTCAGGGAAAACATGAACCGATTACAGTTTTTACTGTCGCTACGACACATTTCACAATACTTGAGTCACTTTTCTACACTCTTCACTCAGAGATCACAGCATCAGTGGATAAACTGAGGATCATTTATCTTTGCTTAAAATGTGTTCAATGACGACATCTTTTCTCACTCAAACTCCAGCAAAACTCCTCAATGAACCTACAGGCCAATCTGCACATGTCCACATACTCTTTTAAAAAAAACCTTTTTAAAAGTTTAAAATTAATACAATACATAATACAAAAATGAAAAAGACATTTGATACATTTCTACAGTATTACCATATTGAAATATATTCTGAAACTAAAAAATGAAATACTATCAAAGTAATTAGATGTAGCTGAACACCTACACAGATTCATCCTTCAGTTTCATCATCATCTATATAAGAAAAGGGGCCAATTTAGGAATAATATTGTACTGTAATGTAAACATGGATCATGTAACATCGACTGCAGTGAACTATGAGCAGTAGAGAGTGTCATTCTTGTTTTGTATCTGTTGTTAGTGTTTTTATGTCATTGTTTTATGAGTGATAAAGTGTGTTTGTTGGGTGAAAACTTTGCTAATGACTTGATTTGAGACACGAATGAAGTGTTTTGGTAGTTTTAGTGCATTTTGAATGTGGGTTAGTTCACCCAAAAATGAAAATTCTGTCATTAAAACAGTCATGTGACTGCAGTGGTTCAAGCTTAATGTTATGAAGAGACGAGAATACTTTTTGTGCGCAAAAACAAAACAAAAATAACAACTTTATTCAACAATCTCTTCTCTTCCCTGTCATTATCTTACGCAGGTGACGCAGTAACACAGTGAAGCTTCCGTGTTTACGTCCGAATGCCGGCTCAGTATTGGCCAAAGCTGGTCACGTGATCAGCACAACGCATGCGTGTGATGCTGATGCAGGAGCCAATAATGAGTCGGCGTTCTGACGTAGAACCTGGAAGCGCTGGATGTAAACAACGAATGAGAATGACACAGAAGAGAAGAGATTGTTGAATAAAGTGGTTATTTTTGTTTTGTTTTTGCGCACAAAAAGTATTCTCGTCTCTTCATAACATTAAGGTTGAACCACTGCAGTCACATGACTGTTTTAACGATGTCTTTAGTACCTTTCTGGACCTTGAAAGTGTTGATTATATTGCTGTCTATGGTCGAGTCATAAACCTCTCAGATTTCATCAAAAAAATCTTAATTTGTGTTCTGAAGATGAATGAAGGTCTTACGGGTGTGGAATGACATGAGGGAGAGAAATTAATGACAGAAATTTCATTTTTGGGTGAACTAACACTTCAGCTAATATTAACAACGATTAACACATGCAGTAATAAATGCATTGCTCGTTGTTAGTTACTGCATTAACTAACATTAACTAATGAGTTCCAGTTGTAAAGTGTTACTGTTTTTATCATGTATGGATGTCTTTACTCTTGTGCTTCTGAAACATTCAGGGTTTTTCAAGAAATCCTTCATATGCTTCATTCGAGGATGTTCAGAAATGAAGGGCAGGAGATCCGTCAGGCAGAGGGAGAATCAGAGGAACCTCTTGCTCACTTCATGTCCGTCAGCTGATGAAGATTAAACAGAAAGAAGTAATCAATGAATTTGAGATCTGCATTTAGAGTCAGCAAAGCTCTACAGGCCCGGCTGTAAACAGTTTTGTAAGCAATATCACTCACAGTCGTGCTGTTGTTTTTCAGGCTGCTCCTGGTTTTCCTTCTGCTCCTGTTCACTACAGAGAGAAACCCGCTCGGAGCGAGAGAACAACACGACGCTCCGTCAGAGAAACACCTGCCGGTCACACACACACAGATACGAACAGAAGCAGGAGCGGCTCTGATGTCTGACACGTTCACATTGTCTTTACTCTGGATCATCGAACGACGAGCCGCTTTAATGAATGCAGCAGAAATTGCAGCTCTAATGACACGCTGCTGCGCTTCCAGACCCTCCTCCTCGGATGTGCCGCTTAATTTCTGCTCATTAGAAGAGCCAGAAGATCAGAGACGGACACTTGAACACTGTTATTGGACATCTGTCCATGTCAGACACACAGAGGCAGATCAGTTATTTCTTGCATTGAGATGAGAGACATCTGTTTCAGCAGAGCCGCGTGTTTCATGTCCAGAAACTGAAGGTCGTTGTTCTGTGATGGAGTGAAAGTGTGTGTTATCATCAGCTCTGCTTCAGACGGCAGGGTCAGAGCATTTCACCTCCATATCAACGTGTGCATTTACTGCATACTGAGTATTGAGATGTAAATCTGAACACATCTGAAATCATTTCACTGCATCAGTGTTAGCAGGGCGATTCTAGGATTTCAGTATTAGGGGGTCTCAGTCCCCAATGTATGGAAGCTTGTTTCCACCACTAAATAAAAAAAATTAAAAAAAAAAGTTAATTGCGACTTTATATCTCACAATTCTGACTTTTTTTGCTCACAATTGTGAGTTATAAAGTCAGAATTGTGAGATCAACTCATCAGGCTTTTTTCCCTCACAATTGGACATTATAAAACACAATCCTCACTTTATAACTCACAATTGTGAGCAAAAAAAGTCAGAATTGTGAGATACAAAGTCACAATTAACTTTTTTATTTTTATTTCATGGCGAAAACAACCTTCCATACCAATGAGGGTATGATTTTAAAAAAATATTAATATATTGTTTGTATACTAGGGTCGACATGAACAATACAGCAGGTTCTACGCTACTATCAAGTCAATCCCTGAATATTGAATTAATTTTTAATAATTTTAAATTACCAGCTAACATTCATTAAGAATATAGATAAACTTCATATTACTGTAATTGTCTAGACTGGCAATATGTGGGTAAAATATATATATATTTTTAACATGTAATGTTTTAAACACTATTATTTGTGCAGTAACAATGATCTTTAAAGAACATCTACATCTCTCATTTTCCTTCATGGAGATAACATGGAAAATGTGCCATTAGTGGAGGATTTCTGTCACCTGGTGGAAAACAAACACTTTTAGCTTGAAAATGACAAGAAATTACCACTATAACCAGGAGATGGCGGCAGAGGACCATGCATTAACTCATTCGCCATTTTCAGTCCCTTTTATAGTTCTTTTCACGTTTTACTTTCAGATTTATTATAAAATTAATATAACAAATTTTAGCAATTTTATTGCACTGAAGTATGAAGTATAGCAAAAGTATACTCTAAAATTAGCTGTAAAAAATGAAACAAATTTGCATAGTAAAATACACTTTTCCAATGAAAACAATGTATTCTGGGTAATATTTGTAATTTTTGAGAAAGTAGCCTAATAGGTTACTTTCTCGAAAACGACAAATAAAATTACCCACAGTTTTATAAAATTAAAAAAAAAAATTCCCGTTTTTACGGTATATTACTGTTTCAATAGAAAACAATATTTTACCATGTAAATTTGTTTGATTTTTTTTTACAGCTATTTTAATAGTCAAAGACTCATGATGTTTAGATAAAAGGAATTTCATAAAAAGGAATTTTCACAAATAAGCCCAGATTTTACTGTCTTGAATTGCTCCCACATCATAGTTTGTAAAATGCATTTATGACGTTTAGGCCGAAGCCTGTTGCCGGTTTCAAAGTTTTAAAGAGGACTGAGGTGTTACGAATTAGTGTACATATTACAGAGTTAATCGCACGTTTTTAGGGGTCTGGGTAGAAATTTAGAGCCCTCCTAAAATGGGCCTAGTGACGCCCCTGAGTATTAGTAATTCAGGAAATTATAGTTGAGTAAACCTCTATAGCGGTGAACAGATGACAGCAAATGTGACTTTTGCACTTTGATTTGCTGCAATAGCACAAGCTTAGAAAAGTCCCATGGCAGCTTTTCCAGCAGTTTTCAACAGAAGAAAACAGAGATTGACTACGGCAGTCAGAAGAAAGAGGTCAGATCTCTCCCTCAGCTGTCGTATCAGAAACTAGTTCTGTGTAATTTCATGCCAAGATGAAAAATAGTTATTAATAATCATCATGATCTGTCCATTAGTTTTTTTGTCACTCAGTCTAACGTTGAAGAGATTGAATTTGAACAGCAGATTCCTGAAAAACACACTTAGTTTTTTTTACACTCTTTAGACATTCTGTTGACTGTAAGTAATGTTGCACCGACACGTCAACTAACTCTCATTAGAGCATTAGTAAAGTCTTAGTAGACAGCTGGTCAGGGTTGGTAGAGTAAGTTGACATGTACTTGCAAAGTTACTTACAGTCAACAGAATGTCTAAAGGACCTTCAAGATAAAGTGTTACTACATTTTTAATAAATCTACAGTATAATTATAAGTGTGTCAATGACACTAAAATAACACTGGTTTATGGAAATATTTCCTCACAGCACAGACAGATCGAGTGTTTCTCCAGGGCTGTGTGATGACTGCCACCCTGTGACTGACCTCAGAACAGCAGGATGAAGCTCACGCTCCTCTTTATGCTGTTATGAGTGTGACGTCCATTGGAAGCACTTCTAGCGTCTCGTGTTTGTTCAGACTCACTGTCTGTGATAATCAGCACAAACACAACAAGACAAACAGAATATTCCTTTAAGAGAGAACAAATGGATTTTATTACCGTCTGTTTCAGGAGAAACGATCGAGACATTTAAAAGTGCAGCACTGACAGACGCGACAAACACAAACATATTTACAACCGCAGAATTCAGTGCAAAAAACACACAAGTTCAAGTAATCAGTCTGTCCACACTCTGGCCGTCGCAGGGAATTCTGGGTCCTGTGAGCGCTAACGGCCTGACGGATGGATCCAGTGGATCGTCCCCGTATCACATGACCATCGTTCAGATGATCTTGTCTCAGGGGTGGATCTGTGTTTGTGATTCTCCGCTCTGATGTTCCTGCATGATCTTCTCCAGCTCCTCTAAACACGGACCGATCGCGCTCCTCGACGCTGGAGCCGTTCTGAACCTACAGAAACGAGAGGGGTCAGAGCGGACTGACGAGAGCTTGACCGGAGCAGCGTGTGTGTGTGTCAGCTGACCTGCGCAGGAGTCCTCGGGCTCTTCGAGCGGCGGGTCGGTGTTTCTGCAGTGCTGCGGTACAGAACGCTGCTAGCGTGTTAAAGCAGCGCTCTCGTAGCGTGTTGTGGCCGCTCGTCTCCCACTGCGGAAGATCGCTGGTCAACCGACACGCGGCCTGAACAAACTCCAGAAGCTTCTCCCACTCGCCGCTCCGCAGGAGCAAACGGCCTCCTTCCTCACACGAGCGCTGCAAAACATGAACAGAAACGTTAAATACTCATTCTGCTCGAGTCAACGAATGATTTTTTTTTTTTTTCACGCCGACAGACGTCACACGATGAACTCCCATCATGCACGTCTCCGCTCTTACCTTGAATGCCATTAGGTGTGGATGAGCTTTCCTGTAGCAGTGGGCGTCCCGGTTGGAGCCGAGGCGGGAATATGGGATGGATCTGTAGACGCTGGTCTTCTTCTGATGCAGATCTTGCAGTAAGAGCTTCAGGTCAGACGTGAGCGAGCCGGACGCCATCTGAACAGACTGAGACCATCAAGAGACTCAATCAACATCAGTCCACAGAGGGTCATGTGACCACACGGTACGTTTCACTACATACTGTACGCAGCAGGTCACACGCCGTTCAAATACACGTTGTTTGCGTGTTTAAACCGGCACGTATCTGAACTGCCTGTCATTCCATAAACGACAGACGTGTGGCGTCTCACCTGTTCGGCGAGCAGAAGACTGTCGAGCAGCTGTTTGGAGACGGACGTCTGACACTCGTACAGTCGCTCTCCGGCCCGGCGCCGCCGTGAACCTGCGGGAGAGAAGAGCGTTAATCACTCGCCGCTGACGTCACGAGACAGACACACACGAGCACAGCTCACACGCCAACTCACACGCGTGTTTGACGCCGCAGCCAGCAGACAGACGGGAACACAGGATATCCATGTAGGATCTTCTCAGACATCCTGTGGGGAAGAAAAGTTCACTTATGAAGGATTCTCAAGTGATTTAAACCAGTTTTCAATGTTTTAGATCCCCAAATGTGATCAACAGGGACCCCAATTCTACAGTTTAAAAGACAGATATATATTTTCATGTATAAAGACCCAATTTATAGTGTGAAAAGTTTTTATTCTAAACATGAATAAAATATTTGGCTTTTGTCACGTTACATTAAGGTATTTTTACTCACTATACTACTTTACTGTTATATGTATTATTTCTTTATTTTAGTTTTTTTATTGTTCAGTCATTTAAATAAACCTTTTTTATATCTATGTATATAAATCAATTGATTTATTTAAAACAAAAGCATTAACTTATTTTAAATGAAAAGCATTTATTAATTAATTCATTAATTAATTATAAGATTGTTTTCCTCTAAACTTTTCTCCAATTTGAAACCCCTGATTTAAACTACTAAAATCTTTACATGAAGCAGATGTGAGGTGAAATAAATCAATGAATCAACAAGAAAACATGAAAGACCTTCATCATCATCATCATCATCATCATCTTTATGAACATAAAGGCAGAAGATTCATATTTTTCATATTGTTGTTCCTAAAGACTGGATGAGGATTTTAAAAAAAAAATTCTTGGTGTTTTTGCATAATCTTACAAAAGTGTATTAATTTCCATGATTATAACATCATGATAAGAAAAATATCATCAACCGTGTGACATCAGAGATTACAGTAACAGCTGGACACACTGAATGTGGATCACATTTCTTTGCGTTTTGGAGACTTACTGTGATTTTCATGATTATGATGATGTTGTTGTTGTTGTTCTCACCTGTTATTTTGGCCTGTGGTTCTGGGATCTCCACTAACACTGATCTCTGATCAGACTCATCTGCCATTTTAAACTCTTTCTTCTCTTCCTGCTGGAATCGCCCGATAATCTCTGAGTTTTTCAGCGCGAAGCTAAAATATCCTTCAGTATCGCGCCATAAACTACTTAGGGAAACTAAATAAATAAAAAGGACTAAATAACATTAGTGAAATTAATCAACAGACATGGGAGAAAAGTTTCTATTCGGAGCTGATAGTGTGCGCGCGCTCAGCTCTCATTCACTCAGCCAGAGCCCGCGCACAGCATTTACCGCGCGGGCGGGGCTTCCGTTTCGTACGCTCTGATTGGCTCAATGCTGTGGAGAGGCTGAATTCTGATTGGTTGGACGTCAGTGCTGTGTCGTAGAATCTCTGGATCGACCAGACTGTGAGTATTTGATTAATACTCGTGGTAAATAATAATTTTATGAAACTAATGTAATAATCATAATCAATCAGTCTTAATCTGATATGCAAGATATAAAAAGTATTTTTTATTAACATCCAGATCTCATACATCAAAAATACTTCATATGACAAGTGCATCATTTCTCTACACATCGACGGAAACAAAACCGTAACAGCGATTACTACCAACTTAATTAATGAGTACAATAACTGAGTTTTGTCAAATTTAAAGAAAAAAGAAAAAGAGAGAGCAAAGTTCAGCACCATAAAGTGAAAGATTAGCGATGGTCAGGATGAGTTTTATCACAGTGTCTTTCTGAATATGACTGGATAAGAAGTCTCATTACAGCACCAAAAGTGATTAAATAAAGTGAAAGACAATAAACATAAAACTTATTTCCTCTCGGACATATCACTCATGATTTGGTAGGTTGGTTCATCATGTTCAGGTTGTTATTAGACACACATTTCCCAGAGTTCAGTGGGGTTTGAACGGCTTTCGCTGCACTGCAGCCTTTGGGTTTGGGAATCCTGGTCGGTCCAGAACGCCGGAATGATTCCAGAGGCATCTGTCGGGATCCAAACAGAAAGAAGCTCGATCAGTCGCTACATATGAGCAGTTCTGACACTGTTCAGTGACCCAGCTAACAGGAAACGTTCTCAGAACGTTCTCTCAAAGTTATAAACAAACGTTCTTTCAGTAACGCTAACAGAATGTATGTATCTGGTCTTTAATAATGTTCTCAAAACGTTAGCACAAAAACATCATTCATGGAACGTTTTTCGGAAACATTTTAGTTTGACGTTCGTCTAACGTTTTTTAAATGTTACCTGTTCCAGAACGTTCAGAGAACATTCAAAAGTAACGTTCCCATAATTGTTTGCAGAATGATAATGTGGAATGTTTCCTTAACGTTCACATATCAACAACAAAAGGGAACGTTAGCAAACCATCCTTAGAAGGTATTTTGTTAGCAGGGTCCTGGAAATGAGAGACTCTACAGATCTGTGTGGTGTTGAGATGGCCAGAAGATGGTGCTGTCAAACACACATCATCTCTAGTACATGCTGTACAGACTTCATGCTTTCTATCTTAGCAAGAAAATGGTTCACTTGTCATTTGATTTTTTTTTCATAAAGAAAAACCCAGTTGGTTATAGCTGAGAAACTCTATCACACTCTGTGGAGGGAGAATGATGAATGTGTTTGAGATGTGATGTTTTTTGTTTGGAACAGTGTGTAAGTTAGACAGAGAGAGAGAGAGAGAGAGGAGTGTTTCTGCAGTCATCTGTGAGCGTCTCCTGAGGTTTGTGTGACGGATCTCATTCCTGCACAATCAGCACAAACGCTCTGCCAGAGACTGATGTCAGCGCAGGAGAGTTTAGAAAGCATGTCAGGCCTCACATCTACAGACGCATTAGATCCAGTCCGGCAGAATCAGTCCGGCGACTTCTGCAGTGGATTTGGAGAAGATGTGTTTCTCACTGTCTGAAGTCTGGACTGCAGAAAGAGCTTTCTAACTGAGCTCTCCAAAACCAAACCAGCAGCCTGCAGGTTTACGTCAGACATGAAAAATGTTCAAATGTGGGTCAGGCTGTGCTTTGGGCTCGGGTAACGCAGCATGCGGGTCGAGTCAGAGGGCACGTAGATGCACATAATGAGCGCTAATTAAAAGTGTCCTCCCTCTGGACTCGAACGAGCAGGAGCTTCCAGCGCCAGAGACGAGCGGCCGGCTCCACTGCAGCTGCTGTCACCATGGAAACTAAACAAGGCCTTTGTTTGGGCCGCTGAGAGAACCGCCTCTAAACAACCGCGTTCTTCTGTAGAAGGAACTTACAGGAACAGTTTTATTGTTTAACGCTTCCCTTTGCTTATGCTGCTACATCTGAGTTTCTGTACTGAGTAGATCTTTTGATTGATCATGAACTAATCTTAGCTGGACATACAGGTCAGGTTTGATGTTTTAGAAGGCTTTTGCCTTAAAGATTGGCTGGCAGACCAGCTAAACCGGCTTAAACCGGCTTATGAGCAGTTAAACTACAGTATAAGTTGTTTAACGTTTTTCACAGGTTTCACTGCAAAACATGATGTTCTTCCTCAGTGTTTCTGTCTTGTTTTCCAGCACAAATATCTAAACATTCTTCAATCAAGATACATTTACTGGAGAAGCAAAATGACTGAAGATATGAAGTCTTGTAAATGTATCAAAATGAAGACATCTTGTTTTCTCTTTGAATTAAGTTTATTTTTCTGACCCCATTGGCGGATATCTATTCTTGTTTTAAGCATGAACTCACTTCATTTTGAAACATTTTTCAGAAAACTTCTCCATCCTGATTAAAGAATGTTAGATATTTGAGTTGGAAAACAAGACAGAAATACTGAGGAAGAACATCGTGTTTTGCAGTGTAATCGTTTGTATGGTTGGGTCTATGTATAAATGTACTATATCAGCCATAAGTTCACTGCAAAAAAATAATATTCATCTTGCTTACCTTTACATATTCATGTTTTATCTTGTTTTCCAGTACAAATATCTAAACATTCTTAAAACAAGATACATTTTACTGGAGAAGCAAAATGAAAAGAATCTTGAGAAATTTAACATCGTTTTGTGAAGTTTATGCTTAAAACAAGAAAAAAGCTTGTTATATTTATCTTAAAGTAAAATCATTTTGCTTTTGCTTGTTTAAAGGATGTTTAGAGTTTTGGAAAACAAGACCAGTAAGAAAAAGATTTTTTGCAGTGTTGAATAATTGAATCATAAGAAAAGCTCCTCTAATGTGAAGAAGATGATTCCTTCAGTCCCATCATGCATCGTCTCATTTGTGTCTTGGTAACCGTCATCTCTCCTGCACATACTGCATGGATTCAATCTAAACGAGTGCGTGTGTACTTGAGTGTGATTCACTAACAGGGCTGATGAGACATCGTCTCGGCTCATAATCACAGCTGTTCTCGAGCCCTCCATGAACAGCAGTTTGTTTAGCCAGACAACCAGAGGATACACACTCCAGACGGCACAAATTCCAGCCTGAATCAATTTAACGCTTGATATAGTCCATGTACACGAGTCCTGTGTGTGTGTGTGTGTGTGTGTGTGTGTGTGTGAGCCGATTCATTGAAAAGAACATTTTCTATAGCATGCTGTAATGTCACAGGCAGAGACGTGTGTGTTTGACAGCAATTTAGTTTCAAAAAACTTTTTTTACCAGTGCAAGCAAACTCCTCAAGTTAATGCTTTAACTTTCTGCACACTGCAGAGGTTTAATGTTGTTTTTCTTTGGAGTCAAATCTCATGCAGCAGCAAACGACCATGCAGACGGTGAGACTTTTCCATGATATCACTACAGAAGACTGTGGATTCTCTCAGTGAGAGCGGATGGTGGTGGTGTTGTGGACTGGCCAGTAACTATGACATCAGACAATGAGCTGAACTCACGCAGACGCTCTCAAACTCTGCTCACATTTTCTCAGTTATCACAGGTATAATCTACTTTATAAGGCCAATTCACACCACACAGACAAACGCCAACAAACACGTTTGTTGGGTTTTGTCAGATCAGTGCGTTACCTCTGTTGGCGTTGGTCAGGGTTTGTTTTCACCCAACTGAACATGTTCAATCAGCATTTGTCTGTGTCTGTTGGGGCAGTATGAACATGACAGTTATTTTTCATAACATTCTAAATTCAACAGCCAACTTGTTTGTTGCCGTTTGTCTGTGCGGTGTGAATTGGCCTATAAATGTAATACTATATGTCTTATTAATGGTTGAATGTTTTCCAACAAAAAGCAACTAATAAATTAAGCTATTGTTAACATTCTCTTTTTCATTATTAACAGAAACCCAACATAAGATGTAAGAGGAAAATGAAAAATAAACCAAAAATGCAATTGTATATCAATCAGTGAACTTTAATGGTACAGGATCATTTGCTATCTAGCAAAAACAGTAAGTGCACTTAACCTCAAAGTGAAGTGAAAAAGCACAAGTGCTTGTGTTCTCGTTATGTGTGGTTTTCTCTGCTTTCGTTTTACATATCATGCACATAAACATCTCATTATTAATCAAACAGAAACATAGAAATCAAACCAACAAAAGAAACTACAGTTGCACAGGTTAGCCGCTACTGCAGTCAAGAACAACAGATCTGAGGGTGTGGAGGAGCAGTAGATCACAGAGCCAGGGGTCGACGACTGAGGAGATCAGGGGGTCACACTGTTCTACAGTCACTAATCAAACACTAGTCGGTTTGGGTCAGTCACAGATGTTACTTACTGTAATTTGTGAGGGCCGTGAGATGGGACTGGATGTGGGTTTTATCACGATGCTGCTTGTGATTTTGTTGTTGCCTTTGGCTGGAGTGCCATTGGCTAACACTGGAATCCTTTGCTCTGGCCCGAGGGCGTAATAGGGGCTGATGGATTTGCCCGTGGTGTTCACGGCTTGAATGTAGGGGCTCCCTAAGTGAATATGGATTTTGTTGTCATCAGTGGTAATGACATTTGGACCTGAGCTGTTGGACCTCTGTAGTTGCCAGCTGTTCTGCCTTTCAGGGCTCACACGGAATACGGTATGACCTCCCACAAGCTCTACCGGCTCTGACCGGTCAGGGGTTCCAGTGGTAACGGACACGATCTGAATGGGAGACATGGCTCGGTCTGGGGTCACTGATCCGCAGGACTCGGAAGATAGAGTTTGCGAATAGGCTGCCATGGTGAGCGGAGACATGGAGCGATCGGGAGTGCTGGGACTGCAGGGACTGCAGGGACTCTCCGGAGGAGTTCCCTTGGACTTGCTGGAAGGTGAGATCGAAGAGTTCTGGAGGATTGTGATTCGCTGTTTTGGAGGGGCACCACTTGTCGGGATGACCGCCGTGCTTGTATAGGACTGGGCGTTCTCTGTGGTGGGACTCGTGATCTCAAGAGTTGCAATGTTGTGCCCGTGGTCAGGGGTCACTTTAATATGGAGAGGTTGCCCAGGACTATGTGTGAGGACCACGTCCCCCTGCTGAACGTGATTACCATTCTGTCTCGGTTGTACCTTGCCATTCATTGGATGATGACTTTCTCTAGTCTTAAGGAAAGGGCCCCTTACTCTTCTCATGTTGTTGTTCAGATTGTTGACATTGTTCATGAGCGACGGAGTGCATTTTGTGAGGTTGATCTCATTGTAATTTGCCTCGTCCTCTGGATCGCTCTCCACGTACAGCTTGCCGTTGACCAGGGCACGTTCCAGCGGTGCAAGATTCCTGTAATTCGGGGACAGGCTCTCTGTTGGGTCCGTCTGCACCTCCTTTGTGGAGACTTGTAGATCTGAGAAACGTCTTCCGTTCATGCCGGGCCGTAGGCTCTTGCTGAAGCGACGGTATCTCTCCAGCTCTCGTGTAAGGTTCTCCATCTCTCTGGCCAGCTCTTTGTTCCTGACCTCTTGCTGGGTGAGTTTTCTCTGTAGGGTCGTGTGGTCTGTTTTCAAGCGGCAGATGGATTCCTCGGTGCCCATGTACTCGTGGATCTTCTCTTTCAGGGCTTCTACCTCTCTGGTGAGATGACTGGATTTGGCCTCTTCCTCTTTCAGACGCTTGTACAGGATGTGCTCTTGGTTGGACTCCTCTTTCTCAGCCAACTGGTACTTGGACAGCTCCTTCCTAGACATCTCCAGTTCCTCCATCAGTGCTTTTGCTCGTTCCTGCTCATTTGAGTATCTCTTCTCCAGGGATTCAAACTCATCTTCAGTCTTCAAAAGGTCACCCTCAACCACCTTCATCTCCTTTAACTTCCTCCTGAGGCGCTCCACTTCCTGGGTCAAATCTTTCACTTTGTTGTCTTCCTGCTGGTAGCGGTAAGGACCTGGGCTCTTCGGGTGCTCCTCTTTGGATTTGTTCCTCAGTAACTCTCTTTCCACTGCTTCCAGTGATTGAAGCCTCTTTTTCATCATGCTGACTTTGGACTGAAGGTCACAGTTTTTCTCTTCTTCCGCTTTCAGCTTAGCTTTGAGCTCATCCCTCTCCCGAGTGGCAACACACATCTTCTCCTCCAGTTCGGCCTTTGAGCGCAGAGCTTTCTTGCTCTCTTCGATCAGTTTTTCAGTGACAGTGTTGACTTTGTCTTGTTCAGCCTGCAGTTTTCCAGTGCTGTTTTGCACTTTGTCCTCCATCAGCTTTAACTTTTCGGCCATAGCTTTTCTCTCATCCACTAGCATGACAGTCAGTGTCTTCAGTTTTGTCAGATCCTCTTTCAGTGTCAGCTCCGTCTTCTCCAAATGAACCTCTGTAGCCTCAAGCTCTTTGATTCTGACTCTCAGTACATCTAGTTCATTGGACATGTGTTTAGTCATGGTCCGCTCTTTCTCCATGTTGCTTTTCAGTGAACTGCACTCCTGTTTGCTCTTCCCAAAGGCGTCCTCTAGTTTCTCCAGCTCCATGATTCTGTGATTCAGCTTGTCCACCTCCGCTTTTAAGCTACAGCTCTGGCTTGACTCCTTCTCCAGCTTTCTGTGGAGGTCCCTGCACATGTCCTCCATCTTGATCAGCTCCTCATCCTTCCCTTCCATTTCAAGCACTCGTTTCCTCAACTCCTCCACCTCCGCCACTAGGCTTGAGTTGCCACACTCCCCGCGGCCGATTTTATCCCGGAGCTCCTGCAGTTCCTCCTCTGCTCTGTGCAGAGTCTTGTTGGTTTCTTCCAGCTCATCTAACTGCCGGCTGAGTGCGGAGAGCTTCTGCCGTAGCTGTCTGTTCTGGGCATCTTCATTGGTCAGTTTGGCAGTCATGGCTTCCTGCTCTTGGTGGAAATGGCAGGCCTGGTTGCGCAACTCCTCCTCCAAGCGATGGACTTTGTTCTCCTCTTCTTGCAACCGGGTTTGGGCGGAGCTCAGCTCGTCTTGGGCCTGAGTGGCAGTATTCTGGAGTTCCTGGACCTTGGCTGTTTGTTGGGTCAGCTGCTCTGCGAGGCGCTGCTGTTCATCGACCACCAGGAGGGCAAAGGACTTTAGCTTGGTTAGTTCGTCCTTTAGACTTGTGACTTTCTTAGTGTTCTCTTCTTCCTTTCTCTCCTGGTATGTCTTTTCCTGATCAATGAGCAGTTTCAATCTGGCAACAAAGAAGAAAATAAGAAAAGACTGTTAAGATGAGACATACAGACAGCCTGTTTTTTTTTTTAACATAACATTTTAAACATTTGTTGTAAAGGCTGATTCAAACTGCACCAACAATCACCAGATTACAGTGTGTCAATTCTCTGATCTTCCACAACCCGAAAAATGCTAACAGACGCCAACAGGGTAACACACTGATTTGACAAAACCTGACAAAGTGTCTGTTGCCGTCTGTCAGTGCAGTGTGAATTAGACTTTACTGTTTTGTGTAAACCTCAGTTTTACATAGATATAGAAACACAAAAGCCTACAGTGAAAATGAACTGCTATTCAACTGGGAACCTTTGTATCCATGTTTGTTCATGCCATATGAAGATATATAGAGGTGTAATTGTAAGTAATATCCAGTTGACTAAAAGTGGGGCAGTGTGTGTTCCAGAGGTACAAAGTCAGGCAGAAAGCGGGGTCATGGTGGCTGGCGCAAGTTTCCCTGGTCCCAAATGCCGCCAGTGGTGGAGGGTGTTTTGACTACAGGACGCAGCTGCCAACCTGCACTACAGAAGGCACATTAGAGTGGAAATGGAAAAAGACTTTTAATAAGGGGGTTCCTCTGTCCCCCCACACCCATGAACACCACCACCTTCCTTCAGTGGTTTTATATTTTAAGGAATTCCCCCTCCTCCAAAGGCCATTACTGGCTATATAAACAAAACCTCTTTCAGAGGCTCCTAACCAGCAGTGGACAGGGATGATGTCAGTGGTTCGTGTATGAAAGTGTGTCCACATGCTTCCATGTGTGTGTCACTCATATGTGGCTTCAGCCACTTAAAAGTAATGGAAAATCATCTTAATAATAACAGAACGACGATAGAAAATAAAAGTCAGATTCTAAAAATACAGTATTATATATCACAGTGCAGTGCCCTACTGAACATGAACCAAAGCACCAGTGTGTTCCTTTATGACACAGCACAGTTCTGTTCTATGAGATTACTTGCAGACTGAACATTCATAAAGCATCAAGCCGGCCATCCTCGCTACAGATGCTGGAAATATCTGTGGTGTACATCGGTCTCTTTGTGACTTCATTAAACATTTGTGGTTCACCATTAACAGAAGGAAATGAAAGTCAAAAGTTGAACTGCGTAAGATTAAAACGTTATTGTGCTAATTGCTCACAAATGCTGTAGCGAGCTCATTATCGGCCTTCACAGGGCCAAAAAATACTGCAGGAGAGAATGATGCATGTGTTAGATCATACTACCTAACACTTGTTTTTTATTTACCAATTTGAACAACCTCATATGCTAAAACCTGATGCCACATTTCTGTGATTTATTGGCATAATAGTTTTATGCAATCACTGTCGCAGTTTAGATACTATCCGTCCTAATCAGTATGCAAGATTAAAATCAGTGCATTCGGAGACATAGCACACTCAAAACAGTATGAGCCTGGATAACATACTATCTTCAGTGGATTTAAAGTGTGCACGCATGCTAAAAGTGAAGTAATAATAATTCAGCTTGACGCAACAGTCCGAGACAAAGGACTCTATGTTATTAAGGCATGGGAGTATGTCTCAATGCTGCCGCACTGTACTTTCCCACCACTGAAGAGCATACTTTAGCTGTGTAGTTAAATATGTTAATTGAGACACAACCTATGATTCTCAGCAGCCCCCGGGAGGAAATGACACGTCTTCTGTGATCATGTAAATCCTGGGACTCTCAATCTTCTAACCACTGATACAGATTCTGGATTAAATCTAAACATTAAACTCTGAAGACATGTCGCTTCTCTTACGGACATGGAGCTAATGACAACATGACGAAAGCAAAAACGGCGTTCACCGAGGCCTGAGCTCATCAGAATGCAGCAGCGCGAGTGTCCGATGGGCCTAAAACAGCTCAGGAAATCAGGAGGCGTCCATTAAAGACAAACGCTCCTTCCCTTCCCTGTTTTAACCTTGGACCGCCCGATCGACTTGGACTTGCTCCCGAGAGCCCAGATTTTTACAGAGAAAAGTGAGGAAAAGTCTACGCCATGGAAAAAGGACTTTAATATAGAGTTGGAAAAGCCTGTGAGAAGGATTTAAATGTTGTCATGAATAAGGGTGTGTGAAATCTCAAGACTATCTGAGAGAACGCGGAAAAACTCGATTTAAATGGCTTGAACATTACATACATTTTGTGTGTCACGCCATTTGTATGTTTCTGTGATATTATATGTGAAAATGCACAATGTCCTGAAATGTTGCACAGAACACAAGATGGACGCCGCCGAGCTCAATCCTCAAATGCTGGTAATTAAAGCATTATGGGATAAAAGACTCATCTCAACTCAAACATCTGACGTTCACCCAGTAAAGTTTGTGTCCAGCAGAGGGCAGCAGATCAGATCTGCTCATACAGGGATTATTAAAGCTCATAATGCTCAAAAACACTGAACGTGCATTAAAAGGACTAAACTTTACAAAAACACCCACAACAAGACTGCGTTAAAGATAAAAGAAGGGAACCACCCGTGATCTAACATCAGTCGGTTTAGAGAGGTGAAGTGCAGGAGCAGCAGATACTTGCACTGGCGAGTAACTATACTGAAGATAATAACTGTATGTAACCAGAGTTAATAACAGGACTGAAGTTAATGACAGTGCGTAACCCGATCATGTTCATCTAACAATTATAATCTCGTCCTTTTCCAAAATCTGCTCATTTTTTCTCCATTTATTATCAACCCTGAATGCAGCATGAAATTAAGTTGAATGTAACTACATCATCTGCAGTGGACGGTGATTCTGTGAGGACTTTTCTGCATTTTATAACATTATAAAGACAGAACAGTTGTCGTCATTATCATCATCAGAACACACTGATCTTCACTGCATTTCTACTGACTCTGTTCCAAGTTTAAACAACATCAGATTTGATGCAATGCAAGTTTTACCAGGAAAACACAATCAGCTAAAGATTGACTCGAGTTAAATCATCTCATATAACATGATATCAAAGGTGATCTACATCAAGTCAAATGCTCTGATTCCAGTCAGGTTGTGTGTGTGTGTGTGTGTGTGTCGTACCTGGTCGGTGTTGTTCATCCGCCGCTGCTGCTGTTCAGTGTGTCAGTGATCTGAACATTCCAGCTCTGAAACTCAACAATGAGACGGACTGAAGACGCCTATGAGAGCATGACATCATCAGCACGCCCTTATATGGAGCCTCTCACAGCCATGAGCTCATGTGTGTGTGTGTGTGTGTGTGTGTGAGAGAACAGATCTCACTGAGGAAAAACTGTTTGTGTGAGTGTTACAGAGAGAGTGTGTGTGATTAATGTGTGTGTGTAACGTGTTAAATATCTGCAGTCTATATGTCAGCACTCTGGCTGTGTGTGTGTGTGTGTGTGAGAGAGATGAGAAACTTTCTTTGGATTACAACATTTCCTTCTGGTTTTCCTCACTTGAAGTCATTAATTCACCCAAAGGGAGAAAAATGTACTAACATTTATAAAACACAGAGAAACATCCGTGTGTGTTTGTGAGAGAGAGATAAAATGTAACATGGCTCAGTTCATTAGCTGTTACATGACTAACAATGTTTTTTTAATGCACTGGCAATACAAAATACAAAAACAATGAATTGAATTGAACAGAGAGAGAGAGAGAGAGTCATGTTTGTGTTTCTTTAAATAATCAATGACTTCATAACCTTTAAATCTTTTTTCAACGGCAGCTCATATTTCCCTCTGAAATCAAAGACAAAAAGAAATTGTTTTACATCAAGAAAATGTAGCCTGTTTTAAGACCAGCATGATTTTTGTGACATCATTTTCATATATGAGCCATTCTACAGAACTGGTGCAAACTGCTGTTCCACAACCAAAAAACACATTTAAAAAGCATTTAAATATTTTAGATGTTAGAAGTTTATTATCTATTGAATTCCACAGTAATATTTAAAATATCAGTAAGCTTCATAGATATAAAATCATCATTTATTGGGTACTTTCAATTGGGAGGTGTCTGTCCGAAACCTGACCCCTAAACTTCAACTTAATATGATATTGAAATAATTTTTTTCCATTGTTGTTTTAAAAATATATTTTTGATTTTTTTTTTTTTTTTTTAAAGTGAAGTTAAAAAAAAGTATTTATTTTATATTTCGTTTTTAAATCATGAAACTTTATGTAAAACAAATGTGTCCCGCATGTTCATGTCACTACCGAAACAGTGTGTGTTTGAGTCCACTGGCTGAGACTGATTTTAACACACTTCTACATTTCTGATCAGGAAATATCCCAGTGTCCCTCCCTCTCACAGCCTCTCTTTCACAGCAGATAGATCCATCATTTTGAGTTAAATGTGTTCAAAAGTCTGAAAATCTGTGTGGAACTTTCAGGAACATCACTAACAAACACCTTTTTCTGCAATTAAGCAAACTTTTTGGGTGTTATTCTATAAAATTTTGTCAAAAATAAAGTATATTGAACGATCAACTAAGATGTTATTATAGTGTAAAACTAATAAATCCTTCACTTTGAAATCAGTTTGATAAACTTTATGACTTTTACAAAGAAAGACTGGATTCAAAATACAACAAATCTCATAAATTACACTTGAAATATTGTTAAAATTGTAATTGTTATTGATTTACCTGTGAAAACTTTTTTTTAAAAATAGCAAAAAATATATTTCTACGGTACAAAACAAAATCTCAATAGGTCAATGTAACCCTTCTTATTAAATTATTTATTATTGTGTTTCGGTAGTGACAAATTTGGGGAGAGGAAAAATATTCCAAAACTTTCTGAAAATACAATATGAGAATTAATTGTACAATTACTAGAAATGTGTACCATTTTTTTTCAAGACGTTTCCAACTCTGACTTTGAACCAGTTCTGTAGAACGATCCACATATAATCCTCATTCCTGCTGATTCTCAATCCTGAAGACAGATGCACTATTCGTCATTAGTTGTTTTTGTGTAATTCTCGTTATTCTCACATATATATATATATACATGATTCTCATTAGATTCTCACAATGTTCAGTACTACATACTGCTTATTAGAGTGCAGCAGATACTACCATGACGAATAAAACTTTATTAATAACAGGCCGCTATTTGTGTTCACACTACAGTCATGAGATGATTTATGCTGTATTACAGTCATGAGAATCTGTGGAGCTTTATGATTTTTTCTCTTTAATTTTGGGGTGGAATATGAGCTAATAGTGTGTTTATAAGATGTTTTATGACGGGTTCATTGTATCTCTGTACAGTATACACACACACACACACACACACGTCTGCATGTCTGTGTCAGTGTGTGTGTATGTGTCAGTTTGTGTGTGTGTGTGTGTCTCATCTGGAAGTCATCTGACAGACGCCTCGTCTTGGAGGGTTTCAGGGAACACAAACACACCGTCCGCTGCTTGTGCAACATCCTCATCCTCTACACAAACAAAACCATTCCTTAATATAGAATCACAATAAGTGTCTGAGCCGAAGGCATGTGTGTGTGTGTGTGTGTGTGTGTGTGTGTGTGTGAGCCACATGTGTGTAAGATCACCGACGCTCTCATCTGCTTAACGTCCAGATGACTTCAACAGAAGAAAGCAGACGGACGGCGTGTCCTGCCACAATCTCATCACTATAATCATCACAAACATTAAAAACATCATGAAGCGACTCCGTTTAAACTTCACCACGATATGAGGAACTTTCAGTCACAGCAAAACATCATGACAGTAATTCTGAAATTCATCTCATCTCTGTTCTTTACTAATCAAAATTAAAGCCAGCTCCAATATTTCTCAACACTGCTGATTAAATGTCAGTGATTAAATAAAACTCCCATTCACTAAAGGCAACGGATCGTACTTTTTAAGAACTGCTTACTCTCACTTACAGCAGAACCACTAATACTTATATCTCTGAAAGTTGGCATGAAATTTGCAAATTTATCTATTTTGAAAATGCATGTTATAGAGAACAATTCATCCATGTCTCTGTTTCATTTTAAAAATAAATGTAATTTATAACGTCAGCGTTTCATTAAAATGGCATAACTGGATCTTCCAGTGAAACTTCTTCTCCAGAGCTGCAGTGGATCTGAGGATCTGTGAGCGTCTGAAGAACTGAAACATGTCGTACACCGTGACACAGAGACGCCGCTGCGACTAAACCACGAAAAATACCAATAAAACAGTTTGGAATACTGATATAGAGAGAATCAGGAAGATTGAACATGAAGTTTTTAAAAAACACTCGAGATGGACGAGATGGAGTGTCTGAACTATCGTAGAATCTCACTGTGTGTCTGCGATTGATAACGTGTGTGTGTGTGTGTTTAAAGAAACAGCCAGATGTTTATATGGTTCTCGCGGCCTGCAGCTGATTACCTGACAAGAATGACATCATAACTGAACCCATATGAGCTGATGATCTCACTGCTCAAGTGTGTGTGTGTGTGTGTGAAATCACTGCTGGCTGTTTTGACTGTCGTTCCAGCACAGGGTTGTTCAGTTTCTAATTTGAAACACAAATGTTTGTTTGCAGCTCAAACTGAAGTGATTCAGTTCCTTAGATTCATCAGAGCGAACGAACACTGAACGAACACCGAACGAACACTGAACGAACACTGAACGAACACTGATCCGATCTTCTGTTTTAAACATACTAGAGTTTATGATGATGACAAACACTAACTTTACTAAAATCAAACTTACACTGAACCACTAGATTATTTATGAATCATTCCTACAAATGAGGATATTCCCGGATTTACACACACGCACATGTGACCTTTGACCTCAGGCTCTCTTGTTCTGATTGGCTCTCAGATCCAGTTCTGCAGGACTCATGGGTAATAAAAGCATGACATCATCTCCTCTGGCTTTCAGCTGACGAGCCAAACATGCGTTTCCTTACAGACTCTCTCTCTCTCTCTGTCATAATGAATAATGATTATAAATGCATCTGTTTGTCTTTTGTTTGTAACGTTCAGTCAGTGTGTCGTCCGTCTGATGACATCATCACCTCCTGAGATGCAGTGTGAGTGTGTGTGTGTGTGTATATAATGTGTGTGTGCATCTGAAAATAATTATCTCACAGCAGAGCTCGAGTTCCTTCATGAATGTGTCATGATGTTTTACTGAGGAATGTGATTCAGGAAAGTGGCTGAAGACAGAGAGAGAGAGAGACCCGAACACAAATCTATCTATCTATATATATCTATATATACTGTATATAATTACATCTAATTTTATCTGCACACATACAGTACTCGTGTAAAGCGATATATGTTCATATTGTTGCAAAAACCCAAAAATGTCACTATATTCTCACACAGCTCTGATGAATGCAACTACAAGACATGAAGATATTCAGCATAAACATTCACATTATGACAAATAAATCAAACTCGACTATCAGCTCGTCTTCAGTCTCTTCAGCTCAAACGCAGCAGATCGTTTCATAATAATTATACCAACAATCCTGACATCACGTCTGCACCGCAAAGAGCCGAAGATTCATCGATCATAACGAGAGGAATCTGATGAGATTTAAAGATGTTTGAACGCCGGGAGTTTCTGGCCTTATTTCGACCCGAGCGCAGGAGAATAAGAGTCTGTTCTGAGATTCTGCTGAGATCACTGGATCAGGATGGAGTCTTTCATCCTTCATAGAGCTTCTGTAGATCCTGTAAACATCACCAAACGCTCATATAATCCTGTGATGATGATGATGATGATGGTGTTTGAACTGAGGCGTGACTCATGAACAATGAACACACATCGAAGAGCATCAAACCCTGTTCTGAAGTTTCCTGAACGCCACACAAACGCTGCACACGTCACTCGCATGTTCAGATAATCACTGACAGCGCTTTGAATGGTCACACAAGGTCAAAGTTCAAGCTCTCAACGAGTCTGACCGGCGTGTCACACGGTTCGGATTGAGTTGTGCGAGAGGCTGTTAATTCTTCACAGACGTGATGTTTAAGAACATCCTCAGACAGGAACATCCGAACGCTCGTAAAAGCGAGAACACATACAGCAGATCACTGAAACCTGACACCAGCTGTGCTCCATACACAGGGTTTATGTGAATTTTGGGATATGACATAAAAAAAACACTGGATGAAAACACCCAAATAAACATTTTTTTTTGATAAGAAGACATGCACATAAACTACGATGGAAACACATTTACTGAATAAATCCCTCATGAACACGTGACTTTCCACAGCAGACGCTGTGATTGGATAACTGGACTAACCAGCGGACCAATCACATCGCAGCATCTCAAATGTTGGTTTGAGTCAAAGTCTGTCATCAGAATGATTTGGTTTAATTCCTCCAGAAGCGTCTCTCACGATCGTGTTCCCAAACACCAGCATCCGAACGCAAGATCACATGCTAAATTAGTTACAGATACAAAACTTTAAAGAAGCCACAACTAACTCTAAACTAAACTAATTAGCTAACTCAATCTAATGAACTAACTAGCTAACTCTCCTCAACAGCCACTGCTTGACTTCACTGAAAGATGTTTGTGAACTCGTTCCTGATCGGCATTTCCCAAACTGGGATTCGTGAGTTGAGGAAAAGCTCATAATTAATTAAATAAAAAACCAAACAATTAAAACAAATAAATAATTTAAAAATACGAACAAACAATAAAACTAAAACATTTACTAAAAATCTAACTGTAAAAATGCTAAAATGAAATAATGTTTAAATAAAAAGAAATAAAAATAACTAAAAATTAATAAAAGCATAAAATTGTAAAATTAAAGTAAATAAATAATAAAAATATAATCAATCAAATAAAACACTTGCTAAAAATGAATTAAATATTTTTTTATTTACCCGCATGTCATGTGACCACTGACATCAGAGAACAGTGAACATGTAAATGTGTTCTTAAATTATTGATATATTGACTTACCCGTAATATTATTACTAATATTTTACTATTATTACTAATATTTTAGTGTTTCTGGAGATGAAAGAGTTTGTGTGTGTGGCGCTAGCAACAGTAAGAACACGGGTTCGACTCCCAGAGAATGAATGAACGGATACAATCATGTGGCCGTCATGTGACCGAGCGCATCACCGCTGGTCAGTTCGTCGAGAGCGAGCCGTAATGAGAAATCAGTCAGCCTTCATGTCAGTTCAAACCGCACAGAGCGGCTCACGCAGCCTCCGCCTCATAAATAATCCTCTTCTGGAGCAAAATTACACCCTGACAGTCAGAAAGAGCTGAAATCTGAACACAAACTGCAGAAACTTCTTCAGACAAACATCCAAACATTCCTGAATAAAGACACGTTTACTGGAGACGCACAGTGACTGTAGATAAGTCTCGATTTCTGAAAAATTAAGAACAAATATCTGCCATGGGGACAGAAAAACAATTCTTATGTTTTTATGGAATATTGCATTTATCGGTGCACATCATCATTATTGTTTTAAATTCATGTTCTGGTAATCTTGAATCAGAATATCTTCTCCTCCCTCTTGCAGCATCTCTTCTCTTCTCTGATGATGAGGGCGGGGCAACCTGTCACTCACATGAGACTAACCAATAGCAAACCACAACCATCCAATCAATTCCCCACAGACAAAATCAAGCCCCGCCTACATTTGTTCTTGTTTGAGAAGCGTTTCACTCTGATATATGACAAAATAGAGAAGAAAAGACCAGCGCAAATTCCTTTTCATGAAGAGTTTAAATGTATTTTTCTGACTCCTCTGGCAGATATTTGTTGTTCTTTAAAGCAGAAACTCACTTCATTTTGATGAATTTCTCAGAAAACAAGCGTTGCAGAACAGCAGGAGAATGACGAGACTAAAACAAACACAAACAGACACAGAGGCTGAAAACAGCACATTCTTCACTTCATCATTCTTCAAGACACGCCGCAGCCCCCGCGACACCAGCTGAGGGATGAACTACAGCCAGCGACTTCCTGTGACACATCTTCCTTACAAGGCCTTCGACTCTTCCAGAGAAATACACTTGTGAGGAGGAGAAGTGTGTGTGTGTGTGTGTGTGTGTGTGACATATCAGGACACAAATGTGTATAATGACATGGGTATGACAGGTATTACAAGGAGAGGGTGACTTATGAGGACATTACTCCATGTCCCCATTTTTTCAAAGGCTTATAAATCATACAGAATGAGTTTTTGTGAGAAAGTAAAAATGTGCACAGTTCCCTGTGATGGGTAGGTTTAGGGGTAGAGGTAGAGTAGGGGGAGAGAAAATACAGTACAGTACAGTATGAAAACCATTACGCCTATGGAATGACCCCACAATTCACAAAAACAAACCTGTGTGTGTGTGTGTGTGTGTGTGTGTGTGTGTGTGAGTGTGTGGTTATGTGCGTTCTATCACAGATATGTAATCACATTACATCATGCACTGAAAGGCCCGGGGCCAAATGATCTCACATTCACTGACACACATCTGTAAACACGTCCGGAGTGTTTGATTTGGCGTCGACGAACATTCAATCACACGAGAAGATCAATGAAACACAGACGACACACACACACACACACACACACACATCAGATCTACAGATAAGCAGCACTAGTTTGAGATTCTGGTGATTAAACTGACTTCAGCAGGACTGGAGAGCGTCTCTCTCACATTCACTCACACTGATCAGAGCTGAAGCCTGAATGAAGATCTCCAGTGAACAGACGAACAAACGTTCTTCCAGCAACGTTAAAAGAACATTGTTCAAAGTTATCTGGCCTTTAATAAAGTTCTCAAAATATTAGAACAAAAACATTAATTATGCATCATTCATGGAGATTTTTTGTGAAACATTTTAGATCTTTATCTAACATTTTTTAAATGTTACTAATTGTTTCAGAGAACGTTCAGAAATAACGCTTTCAAAACTCAATGGGAACGTTCCTAGAACATATTTGTGTTCTGCTTTATTTAACTCTGTCACTCTGGAAGGACGAGTCTCTTGATCGAGAGGCCGGCGACTCTGAATCCATCTGATATTTTTACTCTCGCAGCGTTCGGTTCCTTCTTTAAAAAGCCTCGCGGCGGCTCCATTTCTGCTCATGGGTATATTATCAGCCACGGCTTATTTTCATCCTCTCAGACTTATTTTTAAGAGCCTTGTAAGGCAATGAAAATGGAAACATCATTAGCTAAAAGCGTCTCTGGCAGGATATAAACACTACAGATCTTCGCCCAACACTGACGGATCAGTTCAGTTTCTCATTCACGATTCGGCTGAAACTGTAACGAACGCTGATCGAACATGATGAGAGACAGACGTGTGTAATGATGAGAGGAAATGATGTCATGCTGCTACAATGAGCCCTGCAACACCAGATGAACACGCATGCTGCGCTTCACATACAATCACATTAAAACGCACTAAAATTAACTGAAAAAAGAGCTAAATTAAAATACATACTGTTAAAATAAAAAAACAATCAAATGAAAATTGAAATTCATTAAATGATCAAAAATTTCAAATGAAATTAAATAAATAATTTAAAAATAAATCTAATTAAAACGTACTAAAATGAATTAAATGATAGAAAATGCTATAATAAAATAGATAATGTTAAAATAATAATCAAAATAAAACTAACAAAAAATGATTAGATCATACAAATGTCAAATTAAAATAAATTAATAATTTTAAAATAAAACAAGCATTAAAACTTTATCATGTGACCATTAACCAGCATCAGAGAACTGTGAATATGCAAATGTGTTGTTAAATTATTAAATATTGACTTAAAATCTTAAAATATTTTAGTTCAAAGAGTTTCGACAGACAAAATAGTTTGATAACCGCTGGAGTATCAGGTGATGAAACCACACAGTCACTGATCGCAAACAGCTCGTCAATCTCAACATGATTGAGACAGCCAATCGAATCAAAGTAGGCGGGGCTTACTGTTCACAGAAGACGAGTGCGATTCCAACTTGATTTCTGACTGACCTCTCTCGCTCCTGCTCCAGCAGGCCGGTGAACTCGTCGCTCTTCCTCATGAAGTCGCTGTGGTTCCTCTTCTCGTCCTCCAGGCGGCCCAGCGTCTGTCGGTGAGCTCGTTCCACCAGCAGCAGCTGCTCCAGCATCCGTCTGTACGTCTCCCGCTGCTTCTCCACCAGCCTGTCCAACTGACACACACAAACACGTTAAGAACACGGACACTGAGGATCCACAGAGCCGCACGGAGCCGGCCGTACCTCCGTCATGGGCTTCTCATAGATGTCCTCCTGCCAGCTGCCGTTCTTGTCCTGGATGGCGTCTCTCTGAAGAGCCTTCAGCACCTTCGGCGGCGTCACGAAGCCGTATTTGGCCTCCAGCAGAGCCAGATCGATTTTATCGGCTTTGAGGACGGTGATCACCTCGTCTCTGGCCTGTGGTGTAACACACAGAAACTCAGTGAGTTTGAGCTGAAGGGCTTGTGTGTTTTCATTTATAACTGAATGAATATTTACTGCTATAATGACTGTTCTTCTTCTGTTGGTTACAGTTCATCAGCAGCTCTCTGATGTCTGTCTGACTTTAACAGAGTTTGACTCTCGGCTTCCTCACCATGAAATCAAAACTGTCAATTCTTGTTTTATTCAGCATTTATTCTAAACGAATTATCCGTAATTTTTAAATTCATGTTCTGGTAATCTTGAATCAGAATATCTTCTCCTTCCTCTTGCAGCATGCTTTCCTGTAGCTCAGTGGTTAGAGCATGGCACTAGCAATGCCAAGGTCATGGGTTCGATCCCAGGGATTGCACATACTCAGATACAAATGTATAGTATAATGCAATGTAAGTCGCTTTGGATAAAAGTGTCTGCCAAATGCATAAATGTAATGTAAATGTAATCTCTTCTCTTCTCTGATGATGAGGGCGGGGCAACCTGTCACTCACATGAGATCCACCAATAGCAAACCACAACCATCCAATCAATTCCCCACAGACAAAATCAAGCCCCGCCCTACATTTGTTCTTGTTTGAGAAGTGTTTTACTCGGATATACGACACAATAGGGAAAAAGAATAAATGTAGGGCGTGGCTTGATTCTGTGCATCAGCTGTTGATTGGATGTTCAGATGTGGGCGTGGCACTTTATGCAGATGAGCGTGAGCTTGCAGGGGCGGAGTTGATGATTATGACATGTTGATTAAACATTTCAAGGTCAAAACATTTAAAAAATATAAACATATGCACAGATTAATCTATAACATATATTTAGAAAATGAATGGGGTGTTTTCATTTCATGCCGACTGTCAGTGTCTCTTTACAATAAACTTAACCTACTATAACTTTAATTTCTTTCACTTCTTTCACTAGTCTTTATTCCAAAGCATTCATGAACTACAACCTGCAGTTCTCCCTCCAGCATGCTGAGCAGGAACAGCAGGTCGTCTCGCGAGAGGTCTCGGCTCTTCCCCGCGCCGCCGCGCTCTCTCTGCGCTCGCTGTCTGCCGCCCGTCTGCTTCCTCTGGACGGTGGGCGTGTCCTCATGAGCATGACACGCCTCCTCGCGCTCGGACGCCTGCCGCCGCGCTCGTGCTCTGGGCGGAGAGAGCTCCACCTTCTCCGCGTCCTCCAGACTGTTGCTACGGGAACGCATGATCGTGCACCTGAGAGCGGGAAACAGAGGATTGTGGGAAACGGCACATAATAACACATCAAAGGCCCTGTCCCAAATGGCACAGTTCATATGCACTTTCGGTCTTCTGGACTTTAAAAGGCCCGCGTGTGCATGTGTCCGTTAAGTCCATGAGACTGCAGGGTCCCATTTGTCAATTTTAGGTTTCAGAAGCAGACTTCTACCCAACAGTCAAAGCGGCGTTACATCACAAAAATGACATCACCGATTCGTAGGAAGACCGCGAGTGTTTAGGGTGCCATTTGGGACAGGGCCAAATACGAACCGATGAAGTTTGTGCATGTCCTACTTTAGAATCATGATTCAGATGTAAAGCAAAGAAAATTGGCAAAGAAGTGTTATTTTACAGGTAGAGTCAGTGCTTCATCTTCTTATAAAACAACAGCACAGCGTGTTCAGACCGATCAATGCTGATCCATCAATAACACAGAAATGTACTCGGCACACACACACACACAGTGATGTCATCTCACACACACACACACAAACAGTCATGATGTACATTTACATTCATTCATTTGGCAGACGCTTTTATCCAAAGTGAGGAATACAACAAGCGAGTCATTGTGAAGAGGCAAATAGACACAAGGAGTGCTCACAAAACAAGTTTCAGACAGTGCTCAGAGTATCATAAGCTACAATAGAGAGGGATTAAAGGAAGTGAAAGGACAGATTTTTTTGATTTTTTTTTAAGATGCGGTTAAGTGCTCACGAAAGAGATGAGTCTTCAGCTGTCTTTTGAATATCGCCAGAGATTCTGCATTCCGGATGAAGGCAGGAAGATCGTTCCACCAGCATGGAGCAGTGAACGAGAATGTTCTGGAGAGTGTACTTTATAAAAGCTGTAGATCTGCATGAACTTGCAGCACAAACTCTCTTCTGTAGAGCTGCTTTCTAGATGAACTGAACTCGTTGGACATGTTTTTTGATTTTTTAAAGTATGATAACTTCATGAGGTGTTTTAATCTTATAATTCTATTAGAACAATTCATTCATGCATATTTCATTTTTAAAAAGTGTTTGACCTCGTAAAGATCTGTTGCTACTTCAGTTTCAGCGTGACTTTAAATTTCACAAACACTGTGTATTTATTCTTTTTAGTCAAGTTCTTTTATACAGTACAGACTGTTTCAAAGAAATTTGACACTAATAAACAGCTAAATAACAGAATCAATGATGAACTTAAGATATGAGACAAACTCAAATTCTGCTGGAAATCAGCTCTAAACAGACGACAGCGTCAGCAGATGATTTCATTAAAATCTACTTAAAAATGTTTTCCAACAAAATAGTAATTTTCTGTAGTAGTAAATTAGTAGGAAAAAAGTAGTATAAAAGATCATCAGTCAATGTTTATCCTTGTCTAATAGCAAACTCATGTTTTTGTATGAACTGATTGATTTCTCTGTTCATTTCAGAGGCAGGACTGTGGGTCAAAGGTCAAACCGCCCCAAACATGAGCTGACCTCAGATCAGATGACATCATCGCTGCACGGAGTCAAAAGGTGAGAACACAGGTGTGACTACATACACACACACCCTCTCACGCACACACACACAATCTTGTGTTAATGTGTAGATTATGTAATGTATAAAATCTCAGCGAGTGAAATCCCATCAACACCATCAAACACAACAGACAGGTTTGAGTCGACTGGTGAGACGGAACAGAGCTCGTTCTCTCTCCTGAATGACATCAGCCTGCTGGAATGTGTGTGTGTGTGTGTGTGTGTGTGGGTGTTACTGCATATGAGGTGTTTTGTTGGGAGGTTTGTGAGATTTCAACTAGCTGAATCTCAAAAGTTGTCAAAAGTCAAAAGTTTGGAATAATTTTGATTTTTCAAAGGCTACATTTGATCATAAATAAATTAAAAATAGTGAAATATTTTCACAATGTAAATCATCTGTTTTCTATGTGAATATATAGTAAAGTGTAATTTATTCCTGTGATCAAAGCTGAATTTTCAGCATCATTACTCCAGTCTTCAGTGTCACATGATCCTTCAGAAATCATTCTAAGATGATGATTACCATGAAGAAGTGAAACGCTCCTCACGATGACTTCATACACACACAATCACATGACAGATTCACTGTCACGTCTGAGAACAACACTTTAAATGTTCTAGAAACCACAGCGGAGATAAAACAAATACAGTAATCAACAAATGACGCGCTGTTTACCAAAAACATCTACAAGGTCGAGAAGCTATACTTGAGTTCAGAAATACATCATTATAACAACTAAACTACAGACCCACAGCAATGCTTCGTTTAGGTTTGTGAATTGAACAGACGCACGAGAGTTTCTCATTAACACAACAATGACTGCTTCTCTGAGGTGAGACACTGCTGTCAACTGATTTATGTTAATGAGTTATGAAAATGAGTTCAGATTTACATGAATCAATAATGCAGATCTCTCTTCCTTCTCAGATGTAGTGATGAACACTTATGAAGTTTACTGTATTATAAGTATTATAGTTTTCGATTTTGGTGTGAACGAGCCTGTATTTTATTTCTCTTCAGTTACTTAAAGGGTTAGTTCACCCAAAAATGAAATTTCTGTCATTAATTACTCACCCTCATGTCGTTCCACACCCGTAAGACCTTCGTTCATCTTCAGAACACAAATTAAGATATTTTTGATGAAATCCGAGAGGTATATGACTCGTCCATAGACAGCAATATAATCAACACTTTCAAGGTCCAGAAAGGTACTAAAGACATCGTTAAAACAGTCATGTGACTGCAGTGGTTCAACCTTAATGTTATGAAGAGACGAGAATACTTTTTGTGTGCAAAAACAAAACAAAAACAACGACTTTATTCAACAATCTCTTCTCTTCTGTGTCATTCTCATTCGTTGTTTACGTCCAGCGCTTCCAGGTTCTCCGTCAGAACGCCGACTCATTATTGGCTCCTGCATCAGCATCACATGCATGCGTCACATGATCAGCTTTGGCCAATACTGAGTCATTCGGACATAAACACGGAAGCTTCACTGTGTTACTGCGTCACCTGCGTAAGATAATGACAGGGAAGAGAAGATATTGTTGAATAAAGTGGTTATTTTTGTTTTGTTTTTGCGCACAAAAAGTATTCTCGTCTCTTCATAACATTAAGGTTGAACCACTGCAGTCACATGACTGTTTTAACGATGTCTTTAGTACCTTTCTGGACCTTGAAAGTGTTGATTATATTGCTGTCTATGGACGAGTCATATACCTCTCGGATTTCATCAAAAATATCTTCATTTGTGTTCTGAAGATGAACGAAGGTCTTACGGGTGTGGAACGACATGAGGGGGAGGAATTAATGACAGAAATTTCATTTTTGGGTCAACTAACACTTTAATCTTTTTATTTTTTTTTTATTTTGGTACTTTTAATTCTTCTCTGTCTTTGAATTTAATTCAGTTCTTTGCATGAAAAAAATGTTTAAAATTGATAAAAACTATGATTCTAAAAGCCGTGTGTTTGTCATGTTACAGCGGTCAGAGATCGACGCGTTCGGCCGCTGCTGCTCGTCTCTGTCGAGTATCTGAGAAATCTGTCACTTCAGACTCAAATTCTGCTCATTCCTCGACGAGACTGATGCTCACACACACACACACACACACACACCATTATGAAGAAGGTCAGAAATGAATGTGACGATGTTCTGGACCAAAGTAGGTCACAATCTCCGTTTGGACCTGCACTTATGTGCTGCTGCGGTTGCCATGGAAACGACATCACATGATCTCAGGGCTTGATCCAGTGTGTGAGATCGTCATGTCATTGTCTGACACACTGATCCTTCAGCGCAGGACACTGGGAAAACCCCTTCGACTTCCGAGGAAATGAGGATACGGAGTCAGACATCAGCCGACAGGTGCAGCGAGAGTCGTCTGACACACACACACACTCTCACTCATACACACTCTCATACACACACACAATCACACACAGTGACCAGCAGATGGCAGCAATAAGTCAAACTCCTCTAATGCTGATGGGTTAGCATCACATCTGTGTGTGTGTGTGTGTGTGTGTGTGTGTGTTCACAACAGAATACTGTACTAACACAAGACTCATCCTAACGTTAACATTCTAATGTTCCCATTAAGTCATGAAAACATTATTTCTGAATGTTTAAAACATCCAGTTATTTTGTTGTTATACAATCTTTACAGAAACATTACATTTCATCATTCTGCAAACATTATGGGAACGTTTCTTCTGAATGTTCTCTGAACGTTCTGAAACAAGTAGTAACATTTAAAAAACTTTAGAAGAAAGTCCAACTAAAATGTTTCAGAAAAACATATAAACGTTTTTCTTCTAACGTTTTGAGAACATTATTAAAGGCCTGATAACTTCGAACAAATGTTCTGTTAACGTTACTGTAAGAACATTTGTTTATAACTGTGACACAATGTTCTCTGTGACAGAAAATACTGTCTCTGTATCATCTTTCATGTTTTCTTCTGCTCATGGTTCATCAGATCATAACTCTTCAGTGTGTGAATGAATCTGATATGAGCTGCTGTCTGTGTTTAATTATAGTCAAACGCTCGAGATTCACTAATTAACGCCAGTAATTAATGCATGAGTGTTGTTAATTAATGCATGTCTAAATGAGCAGGTGCAGTGGGAGCTGAGAGTAATATTTAACATTAAATAAAACACATTCATGTGAATCTGTGTGCGTCTGGCTCATGATCGCCTCACGCTAAAATTAGGGTCACTCGACACCCCGACTCTGAGCGAAGGGTGTGAGACACACAGCATACCAGCTACACGGACACGGACGCAACGCAGACCGGACACACAGTACGGACCGTGTGTACACAGGTATCAGACATCCATGTCTTTCACACCACTAACTTCAGCAAACTGATCAGAGAACAGCAGAAGATGAAAACCTTCAGCAGCGACTTCTGGGTTTGAGCTTAGAAAAAAAGTTTGAAAAGAGATATACTAATAAACCTGACGTGACTTCACAGCACAAACACCTTCCTACTGTGTAAATTAGGCTCATTATAGGCTATTTTACACTGTCACTGCTACAAATGATCTGCTGGATTTGATTTACTTGCGAACACAATCATCCGTAGAGACGCAGATGGCTGATTCCGTGTGTAACCGGAGCTTCTGCACATCTGCTGATCAATAGGTCAGAAAGGCATCGACACACGTCTGACGCGGCAGAAGTAAAAATGACACCTGACACACGCTGGAGTCTCAAACACTCTGCTGATGTGCATCACTTCCTGTCTGCAGGAACATCTGCCTGCTCTTAGACAGTATTGATCCTCGCGGAAATCAATCGGAAGCGTTTAGCATTCATTCAGTGTGAAACACTGCACTGTATAAACTGTACACTGTTTGAAAAACACTTCATGTGAAACCGTACAAAAGTATATAATGATGAAACATTTGAACAGAGTCAATGAAGCACATTTTTAATTCAGTGTTATGTCATTTTAATAATAGTGCCGATATCACTTCTGACTTAAGGCCCGGTCACACAAGACAATACAGAGGAGCGATATCGCTGGAATCAGCCAATCAGAATCCATCCTGCTTTAAAGATCGGGAAAGGTTCGCAAGCCAGGACTCGAACTTGGGTCACCCGAAGTGCAACGGCGCTATATGTCGGCTCTGCCCACAAGGCTATCGCAGCGGCATTTTTATAGTAATTGTTACAGTTATCACTATCGTTATAGTTATTGTTATCGCTACAGTTATCGTTATCATTATAGTTATCACTACCGTTAAAGTTATTTTTAAAGTTATCATTGTAGTTATTATTATCATTATCATAATTATTGTCAAAGTCATTATTAGTTATCGTTATCTTATATAGTTATCAATAGAGTTATCGTTCAGTTATCACTATCATTATAGTATCACTATTGTTACAGTTATCGTTAAAGTTATAATTATTGTTATCATTACAGTTATTGTTATAGTTATTATGGTTATAATTAATGCTATGGTTGTCAGTGTTGCCAAATCCATGGTTTTTCATTGTTTTTCTTGGAATGCGATGGTTAATGTTATAGTGATTATTAAAGTTATCGTTAGAGTCATAGTCTTCATTCTTGGTGTGAACAGGCTGACACTCGTCACACTGGAAATGGAAGGTCAAGTCGAGTGCATTGCATTGTGGGATACAGTATTGTGTGAGCTCTTTTTTGACAAATGCAGCATATATTCACATACCTCATGCACCTCTCTTTATTACTTATATTTTCTCTTAATAACAGTAGTTATCTAATCACCAAGGGTATGAGAATGTCCTGTGGTTCAGTCAGAGGACGCGAGCGCTGAAACTCACCTCAGTGTGTGTGTGAGTGAGTGTGTGTGTGTGTGTGTGTGTGTGTGAGTGTGTGTGTGTGTGTGTGTGTGTGTGTGTGCTGGATCACGCAGGTCGCGGCTGGACCGTGTGTTTCTGCAGCTCCTCGCGCGTCACAGAGCTGCAGGTCAAAGACAGAAAATAGCTTGATAATTGCTGCTGTCATCTGACGAATGCCAGAGGGGAACAAGGCCACGCTGACACGACGAACCCCGCTGGTCAGATTTAGGCCTCTGATCCCCGGAGAATGGCCGCTAACAAAGGAAATAATGATCGGCACACGGACAATCTGCATTTTTGACCAATTAGAGCCCTGATGTGAAGTCACAGCGGGTAAATTTACCCAGACGGCTCAGCAGAGGAACTCCTACTGAGACACGCTGATGGAGCGGCATTTCAATGAGACGCTCAAACACGCTGAAATTATTCCATCAGATCTGAGAGAGCAACACACACACAACCCAGAGTGACATGCTTTAATGCAGATGACACAATGAGCACACACATACACACTCACACACACACACACACACACACACACACTCTCTCACACACACACACACACACACACTCTCACACACACACACACAACATGCTTCTTAAAATCTCATTATCCGAAATAAGCCTCAGCTAATCAATGTGAGAGATGCTAGTTGAGCGTTTGCTCCTCTGATCGCTATAAATACTCTTTTTCCCAGAGCGCTCTGCACTGGCATCCACACGGGAAACAGGATCCCTGATCTAAAACGGAGCGTCGCTGACCCCTCAAACACACCTGTCGGATTATCTGAGAAACATCAGCCGCTGCCATGACAACCTCACAAAACATCCACACACGCCCACAAACCACCGTTACCATAGTTACCCCTCATTTCCATACGGACCATGAAGAGAAATATCCAGAGTTGACCAACTAAAAGACTGAATACAAGAAATTTAACGACAAGATGATCAGAATCAGTGTTATTTCACTATCATTCAGATTTTAGTTACATTTTCAGTCATTTTGTTGTTGGCGTTTAGTGATTCCAAAAGAGAGATGAGTGACGCACAATGACTGAATAACCGAGACACTTTAAAACAAACTCACTTCATTTTAACCAGTTTCCCAGAGAACAAACTTCTTATCTCACATCACTCGGCTTCTCCAGTAAGTTTAGATATTTTTGAGGGAGAATTTGCAGTAAATATAATTGATCAGTAAGGCGTTGTGATCAATATGAGTGTCTTCAAAGAGGCTCAACAGGTGTAATAAACCTCTGAGTGCTTCTGAAGCTTCAGGAGCTGGTGTAAAACAGCAGGATTTAACCTCAGTGTTTATGGGATTGAGTTCTTATGCATCTGCGCCGTCACGCGTGAGGAAACCGCCGGATCTCTGCCGTCTGCTGCATGTACAACACTAAACTGGAGATGTTTTATTTACACAGAAGCATGTTTGACATGTTTAATCCGACCCTGAAGGTGTCCAAACCGTAATTAACGGCAGCTGCTGTGGTTTACAGTTTGCTCCAGTTCCCCAATCCTGTCAATCACACTAACCTGAGGACGGCTCATGCCAAACTGCATTAAGACTCACTTTACTCTGGGAATCCATCGGTTCTGACGCGGATGGTGCGTCACACGAGATCTGATCGGACGTCTCAGACCACTAGGGAAGGTGCTTCTGTTTTGCATTTTTGTCATTTAATACACGCTTTAACAAATGAAATGTGAATGAAAGTTGAACATAAACTGTGAGAATGTCTCAGTATTTGATGTGTGACCAAAATTTGAACTGAATTGATCTAAATAATGACACTATTGTCTTCTGTAGAGCCGCTTTACAGCTGAAATTGTTAAAATTCACCAATTATGAAACTAATTCACTGTTATCACTGTGAAGCTGCTTTGAATCACTCTGTATTATACAAATATTGATTTGAAGCTACATTTACTAACATTTGATTTGACTAACATTCATTAGTCAAATCAAATGACTAACATTTGACTAACATTCATTAGTCAGGCAGAAATACAGCACAATATGAGATATTTATGATTCTAACCCTAATGTATTAATACAAAAACCTATTTATTTCCAGGTTTATATTAAATCTCAGATTTTAAAGTGTTCTCAGACTTTGGTTCCCACTGTAAATAAGCACTTGTTTCTGGATCAACAGCCTTTGTTGGATTTAAAGTGCCCATATAAGCTATTTTAAAGGTTCCTAATGTTGTTTTGGCGTCTCCTACAACAGATTCACATTCATCCAAGGTCAAAAAACACTTTAATTTTCTCATAATATCCACTACAGCATCAGCTCTTTTCTGTAAGAGTCTGAAAATTATTTGTTCGAAGATTCACTTCATTCTACTTCCATACTATATAACAGACAAAAACAGTATGTGAGCTGAATAGTGTGTCCGAATTCACAGTATTCATAAAACAGTAGGGCGAAAAGTCCCAGGATGAGTTATTACTTCCGACGAGATTCTCAAGTGTGCATTTCAATGGACACTTTACTATCCCATGAGGCCACGGGAGAGGACTGTGAATGGAGGTCACATGGTAAGTCACATGACAATGACAAGATTAGTATGTCCAGAGTACATTCTACACAGAACATTGTTAATGGTTATGAAGCAAGTTTCAAACTAAATGTAGTACGTACTATCCAGTATGTGATTTCAGACGTAGCATCAGTCTCTCTAAACCCCGCCTTTCTGAGAGCTGCTCTGCTGTGATTGGTCAGAAACCAAACGCTTATTATCATATCTGAATCTCAGCTCTTGATTCACAGTGATACGAACAGTAACAGTTTTACCGTATCAATCTCATCAAAGTGGATTTGCTTTGGCAGCAGAAAACAGCGTCTTCTCGACATGAACAACACAAACCAAACTCTTCCAGCCTCAGACTACAGTGATTGAGGGCGGGGCAAAGAGACGCTGTTCAGCCAATGAGCTGACAAACAGTTTAAAGCAAAAACATCACAAAATTTTGTTAGATTTCCCTGAAAGCAAGACATCAAATCTTGTATCATTTTGCTTCGTAAGTAAATATACTTGTTTTAGATTGTTTTGAGAAATAGCATAAAGAAGGCCTTATTAATCTTTTTAATAGCCATAACAGGGTCGTTGGGTTAGTGTTACCCATATTCCTTCATCTGAACCCATTAAAGCAAAAGAAACAAACCCGGTCCGACTCCGTCTACATACAGCCTGACACAGCCGATCGCTGCCTCATCAAATCACATTAATCTGTAATCCTGATCGACCTTAAACCTGCTTCACGTCTCAGATCTCTCACAGCAGAAGGTCTGATCACTGACAGACTGCGAGTCTGGATTAGAAACGCTCATCTGTCGGATCAGATCTGGCTCTGACCGCGGATTAAACACCGTTCAGAAGAGAGACAGAGATGGATGGAAGTGTTTCCGCCCGGTTCTGCGTTCGCTGCAGATCGTGTGAATCCATGCGGACGCTCTGGAAGCACATTTACAGTTCTGTGGCAATGAGTTTGAGCTTGTTTGTGGATATCAGAGCCACATGGCCGGAATAACGGGATCTCGGCCAGCACGTATCAGTGTCTCCATCCATCTCTCACACACGCTGCTTTCCAAAGCCAGCCGGCGAAAGCTTGGAAATATGAGACCTATATCGCCCGTGCTTCAGCTTCTGTCCGAAGAACCAGATCAGCGTTCACTGCACAACACCAGCGACTCGTGACAGGACATACTCCATCTCACCCTCATTACAGAGCTCATTCTAAATACTGTAAATGAAAGGATTTTGTGCAGTGAATAACTTAAACTATAGTCTTAAACTTGTAAACACACAAATAAACTCAGTCCTGCAACACTGCAAAAAAAAATTGTGTTCTTCCTCAGTATTTCTGTCGTATTTTCTATTAAAAATATCTAAACTTTTTAAATCAAGATTTGAGAAGCAAAATGGCTGAAGATATTAAGTCTTGTTTTCTGAAAAAAATAGTTTGTGCTTTAAACAAGAACAAATATCTGCCAATGGGGTCAGAAAAATAATTCAAAAAACAATCTGAGCACAAACTCAAACGCAAACTTAATTTGATACATTTTTCAGTAAACAAGACTATCTTTAGTCATTTTTGCTTCTCCAGTAAATGTATCTTGATTTAAAAATGTTCAGATATTTTTAATAGAAAACAAGACAAAAAACATAAGAATTTTTTCATAACAGGCAAATATTTATTGAAATTGCAATATATATTGTATTTATATATAGAGAGAGAGAGAGAGAGCATACAACAGTTTCAGTAAATATTTGCCGGCTGTGAGTATGTGAGATTTTTTGCACATGTATTTATATTTCCAGCTCATTCTGATCAGAGTCTCACAGCAGAAACACAAGAATCATCAGGTTAAATATGACTGTAATGAACCCTGTCCTTCATCATGATCGACACAGATACAGAGACGCTGTCTGACTCTCACGGTCTGCTGTGTGTCTCACCTTTACAAGCATGAAAGCTGGATCCACTGCGTCTCATGCAGAACACACACACACACACACACACAGAGCGATCGTAACACAGCAGCATGTTAGCGTGTGCAGCGTCTCACCTCAACACGTCTGGTCTCTCACTGCTTCTCTTCTCCTCCGGTGTGTTTGCTGCTGCGATTCAGTCACATTCAGACCGTGTGAATGACAGACAGAGAGAGAGAGAGAGACGGTGGGGGGCTGCAGTGGGAGGAGAGACAGCAGATATAAGAGCTACAGCTAAATATAACACACACACACACACACACACACACTCACACAGAAGCGTCCCAGGATGCACCTCATGAATGTCCAGAGCTGCAGACAAATAAGAAGTTTTCATTGGTGTCATGTGTTCATCACCTCATCATGATTCAGACTGACACTCTGAGATTTCAGTTTCATCACCTTCATCATTCTAACAGGTGCAGATACTTTATAATAAGATCCCGTTAATTAACATTAATAATGCATTAACTAACTAACAATGAGAAATGCATTTGTTACAGCATGAGCTAACATCTGCACAGAGAACATCAGTGTGTGTGTGTATGTGTGTGTCTGAGTGTGTGTGTGTGTGTGTGTGTGAGTGTGTATGTGTGTGTGAGTGAGTGTGTGTGTGAGTTTGTGTGTCTGAGTGCGTGTGTGTGCGTGTGTGTGAGTTTGTGTGTGTATGTCACCTTTCAAGTCACCTTTATTTATATAGCGCTTTTTACAATGCAGATTGTGTCAAAGCAGCTTTACAGTGATAACTGGTATATAATTTTGGCTGCACAGCAGCTCTTAAAGAATAGTGTCAATGTCGGCAGATCAAAGCACTGTTCAATATCAAATGTCAAGTGTCCCCAACTAAGCAAGCCAAGTGTGTGTTGTGTGTATGTATCTCTATCTGTGAGTGTGTGTGAGTGTGTGTGTGTGTGTGTGTATCTGTGTGTGTGTGTGTGTATCTCTATGTGTGTCTGTGTGTGTATCTCTATGTGTGAGTGTGTGTGTGTCTGTGTGTGAGTGTTTGTGTATCTCTATGTGTGTGTGTGTGTGTGTGTGTGTGTGTTTATGGTCGTCATAAACACACAGCTGTCATTCAGTTTCTTCATCTCAATAAGAGCAGAAAATAAATATCCTCTTTAAATGTGTATAGGTTGGAGAATCTTATTTACGAGCCGTTGCCATGGAGACGCTGTCAATCACACCTGTCGTCCTTCTCACAGAACAAACCACCACATGACATTGATGGTGCCACAGGAAATGACATCATCATAGTCAACAGCCAATGGGCATGTGCAGCACACGAGTAAAGAGGAATGTTAAAAAAAACATTCAGTCAAGACTAAAAGTAGTGATAGATGAACACAGAAGAATTTAACACAGTTAAATAAAATTACTCAAAAATCAGTTTACTTTGATTGATTAATTGCGCAGGCCCATATTTTAATTTTACATAATGATAAAATATTAATATTGTTGTGTTGTTCTTATTAATAATATCAATTATTATTAATGTGTCATTAAATTAGTGAAATATTAACATTTCAGGAGGAACTTCGAGTATCTTGTGTGTAATGGATTCAGGAGCGTTCAGCTCATTCCCCTCATTGAGCTCATAACACTCTGAGCAGGGGGTACTAAAGATAACCGCATTCTCCACATCACTGACAGCAGATCACACACTCGCTGTGAACAGGTCTGATACTCACATCCCAGCGTCCAGAGTTTTTCCTCAGAAATGCAGCAGATGCGAGTCCAGTCGCGTCCAAGTTTCCACCTCTCGCCGTGTCTCATTTCTAGTCGGCTCTTTTCTATTTGCGTCTCTCTTCTAATTCAGGAGCTCGCTGCACCTGAGGGGACGAAAGCATCCAACTAAAATTAGCTCTTGTATTTCCCCGTCTTTACTCCGCAGTGGACAAGTCCCGACAGACTCACTGTCCAGTTTGACCCTCATATAGAGTGAACTGCAAATGCAACGTGTGGTCTGAAAGTCATCACGCAAACGTCGAGATAATGTAGTGTGAAGTACAAATGAAAATGTCTGTTTGTTCGTCTTTCCACACATGATGCAATGATGTTCTGAGGTCAGAGGTCAACAGGTTCATTAGATCTAATTTAGTCCGCGGGTCGGTCATGAATCGCACTGGTCTGATCGGCGTTCACACGTATGACTGTCATTACCATACATGTGACTAACGGCTTTACAGATTACAGAGGTTAAACGTGCTTTTCTACTGTTAATATGTGAGCGCCCTAAAAGTGTAATATAAATCAATAGCTTAGTTTAACTTCCTTTACCATGAAATTTAACCATTTGGTTGAGCATATATTAAACCTAAAATTCCCCTTTTCACAAGATGTAATATAAGTCTTTGGTGTCCCCAGAGACTTATATTTCACAGAGCATGTTTTAAGAAAATGATTTGATCCTTATCGGACTGTTTATTGTTGTATCAAGTTACATACTTTTGTTCAGCAAGACCATGAAACTATAATATGACCAAAATATTTATACTTAGCTACCTTTGAAATTCCCGCCATCCCCAGAACAGATGTGTGACGTTCCTGTTGGAGTCGAACTGAGAGGAAACACTATTTAAAGACACAGCGACATCTACTGGATGTTTTTATCATAGAGTCTCTCAGTCAGACTGAGTTTCTCAGTGCGCTCTACCTCTACCAAACAGCTGAGCAGAACGTTAAAGGACCAAATCTGCCCTTTCCTGAGTGTCCATGAGTGCATGCAAAGCCCCTGGAAGGCAAGCCTGCAACCTTTAGCCAAAAAAGCGTAACAGCTAATGCTAACGCTCCGGCTGTGGCGGTATGCGGGAAAGGAGACCAGGGGCCATTACACGATAGGCTGAGAGGTGACGCATGTGATTAAGTTAGTCGTTATGCTTTCTCCAGTGGTAAGAGATACAGATCCTCTTATCTCCCTATAATATACAATCTTTGGCGCATGTGTCCAGCAGATGAAAATGACTGACATCTGTCACTCATATGCGCCAAAGAAACTCTGATGCTTTTTGGGTAACAGCCACTAGGTGGCGCTTTGGTAGCGCGGCAGCCATTTTGGGGTGAAAATGCCAAATGGACAATAGAATCCATCACATCTTACGCACCCAAAAATCTGCAAATCTCACAGCCAAATCAGGAACGCAATAGAACATTTCTCAAATTCAGTACTTTATGACACCTACAGTAAATGTTGTATTGTCTTATATATGTTTTATGTGATCAGTTGTGGAATCCAACCATTACACATCTGAGGTAACTTAGTTAGCCTACTTTACTGAGTATTTCCATTTTATGCAACTTTACTTCCGCCATTTTGGGGTGAAAGCGACTTGGCAGTCCATTAGTTTCTATGGCAATATCAGCTGCTTTGTTAAAAAAAAGTACATTAAAGCTAAAAACCCACCTGAATGATGACAACACAGAATAACATACTATTGCTAGTGATCATCTAATCCTTTTAACAGTTTATTTTACAGACTTTGTGTTTAATTCTTCCACTTTTTGCACAAAACCTTTTGCTCTCTAGAAACCCAGTCAGTTTGGGTTAAAATTCTTTAAAAGATCTAGTATTAGCATTATAAACACTGAATTAATACCAACATATGAAATTAAATTAAGGACATGCATCAGAAAAACTGGGAATGTTGGACAATAAATATCTGAATATAACAGCTTGATTTTGCAGTGTTGTCTAATGTCCGTTAAAGCAAAAGTGTCCAAAAGTGGGAATAATGCGATAATGGACACAGCAATGCATCATGTTTTATAAGATCGTTATGTTTGTAGCGTGATCCATTAAAACGTACAATATATATATTTCAATTCAGACCTAGTGGAGTGATACTGTTATTACTATTACTCCACTTGATCTGAAATATATTGTTCGCTGCAAACATGATGATCTTAAATGTATTAATTATTAATTTACTATTAATAAATGTGTAAAGTTTCCATAAAATGGAAATACTCAATAAAGTAGGCTAACTACGTTACCTCAGATGTGTAATGGTTGGATTCCACAACTGGTAAAATAAAACATATATAAGACAATACAACATTTACTGTAGGTGCCATCAAATTTACTGATGATTTCATTTGAGTAATGTTCTATTGCGCTTCTGATTTGGCAGTGAAATTCGCCGATTTTGGGTGCATAAGATGTGAAGGATTCTGTGGTCCAGTTAGTATTTTCACCCCATAATGGCGGCCGCGCTACTGGAGCGCCATCTAGTGGCTGTTGCCCAAAAAGTGTCGCCTCTTGGGTTCTGTACTCTTTGGTTGCAGTGGAACGTTCTATTGAGTTTAACTTCTTGTTAGCGTATATTCTTTGTATGCGCTCAGAGGGTAATTTCTGTGTTCTGCGCATGCGCTTCAGTGATGACGCTGTCATCTGTCTCCATCTGCTGGTGACTGAAGGAAACACCACAGCACAGCTGATCTCTGTTTCAGGCAGTTATGCTTAATTTGCATGAGGGCTTTGTAAAGTGACCTTGAGTGTTAGAAAAGCGCTGTATAGATAACATTATTATTATTAAAACAACAAGAATATATTAAAATACAAAATATAGTACAAATCAATAAAAATTAATGTATTCTCTTTCTTTCAGTGCATAATTTTGCTCTGTAGTGTTTTAGAGGAGTTGCTGTAAGAACAAAGCTTTATCATGAATAATAAACTCGTTGTTTTGTCCTGAAAAACACGTACATTGTCTGTTTTAACTGTTGCTTTAGTATATTTCAGATCATTCCCAGCAATTAATAGTACCACTGTGGTATTAATTAATGTTAAAGCACATGAACCTTAACTCGAGTTTTACTTGAAATGTACTTGAGTTATTCGCATTGGAAACAATCAAACACAGATTCACATCTGTAAAGAAAATTTGAGCAGTTGGACAAAGTTTCCTCTAATATAAAATACTATATCAAAACTAACACAAACATAAAATCTGTCGCTTGTTTGAAGTAAACAGAAAGCGCTTTGAGATCTTAAAACAATTGTTAAACAATAAATCCATAATATCTAATCTCATATTAAACGCGAAAAACAGTCATAAAGGAATGTAGTAACCATAATAACGGGAATCGGAAATCATCAGTCGCCAAATACGGAAGTTAATTCAAATATTTAAGTGAATCGAAAGTGTTTTAACAACCGCCCGCTCGACGCATGATGTTGTAATTTAATCGGTTACAGACAAACAAACAAAAGTGCAGTGATGGAGCGCATGAACATGATTAATTATATCAATGATCTGAATGAGAAGACTCGCTCTTTATTAATGACGAAACTCAACAAGCACTCGAACAGGTAGATATTATACGATTATGATACGATGTACGATTGATGAGGTGTGCGGGAGTGTATCGTCAATAGCCCTATATAAAACGGTTAACATATTTAAAGCATGTACAGATATGATAATGATACCTTTTTATATACCTTATACTTAATGGCTATATTCATATAATATGGTTTTTATCTGGTACTTCAAATCATACTATGTAACTGTCATAGTAGCTATTTTTGGTACTTTCATGTAGCCTACACTGTTTTGATGCTCCTTTGTTTAGACAGTGTAAATCTTCACAGGAAGGTAACCATAAAACCTTTGCAATCAATCCAAATGTTAGAATGTAAGTTGGATATGTTGTAGGAAAAATACTCATCCAGAACGGTTTTGTTATCGGTCTCACGTATGCCGTGTTTTAAAAAGGCTGGAGGGCCACTGTCCTGCAGAGTTTATCTCCAGCTTGCTAAATGAAAACAGGTGAACAGGTATATGAATGTGTCTGCACTGCAGGTGTTTCTAAACCTAACCTTAACAGCTCATGACCAACCTTTATTTTTTATATAATTTTTGCTATTGTGCATAAACTTTATTCTTATAACTGTTTATGTTTGCTTAACACAGCTGGAGAAGAACAGTGGGGAGTTTGGAAGACACCCTAAAGGAGCTACAGGATAAATATGGAGAGAAAAGAGCATTAAAAAATGTCAAGTCCATAGTGAAAAAAATCAGAAAAAAATTGGATATCAAAAGTAGGAAAATATTAATACTTTACTTTGTTATTAGACAATATGTTTCTTAATCTTCAGTAAGCTTTACTATAATATTTACACTCTTTTGGTTATGTATTTAATTGCTTATTTTTGAAACAGATGGTGGCAGAGTTCAAACACATTCTGAAAACATGACATTTCAACAGCAAAACAACCTTCCACAACAACAGCATAATAATAATAATTCTACATTATTCGGGCAACCATTGATTCAGAACCCAAATAACATTACAATTGACCAGAAGGATGGTGGATCAATACTTGCTCCAAACATGGTAGGAAACATCATAAATGGTGATGTTACCGTGAATCAACATGCGGTGAGTGTCTGATAATTTAAGAAACGGTTGCTCATTTAAGAAATGGTTTGTGTATGTCATGTATATATTTATGAATGTGTATTTGTTTGTTTGTTTTTTCAACCTCAGGTGTCTCACTCTAACTTGGTAAACACAGAAGGTAAGATGTCTTGTTGTAGAACACTGTCCATTCATAAGTGTGATGCTCCTGTTAATAATATGACTTTCCAACTTTTTCCTGATTTTTAGAAATTCTTCAGAATGTAAAGAATAAGATGAAATCAAGAATGCTGAGTGACTCTGAGAGGATTTTGGAAGGTATTGCGCCACAGTCAGTCTTTCTAAACAAGATCTACACTGAACTGTTTATTATCAATGACGAGTCTGACACCATCAATAGAGAACATGAGATCTGGCAGATCGAGGCGACGCATGATTTAAACACAGCAGCACAGACAGTCATACGCTACAATGAAATCCTTAAGCCGCCCACAGATGAAAATAGAAAAATGATGACTGTTTTAACTAAAGGAATTGCCGGAATTGGGAAAACAATCACCGTGCAGAAGTTTGTCCTCGACTGGACGAGCGAAAAAGCCAATCAAGATCTAGAGCTTGTGTTTCTGCTCCCGTTCCGAGAGCTGAACTTGCTTGAGGGAGAAAAGAGTCTTTTTGACTTGCTTTGTGTCTTTTACCCCGAGTTTAAAGAGATAAGACCGATCTCTGATTGCATCTGTGATAGGAAAGTTCTGTTCATCTTAGATGGTCTGGATGAATATAAAAAGGATTTGAACTTTCAAAGCCGCCTTCTGTCAGATGTAACTGAGAAAACTACAGTGGACGTCCTTCTAGTAAACCTTCTACAAAGAAAACTGCTTCCATCCGCTCATCTGTGGATCACCAGCCGGCCCGTCGCAGCTGGACAGCTTCCGAGGGAGATATTCTTACGTGGATACAAAACACAGATCAGAGGATTCACAGATGAGCAAAAGAAGGAGTACTTCATGAGGCAACTTGAGGATCCAGAGCTAACCAAAGACATCATCTGTCATCTAAAGTCTCAAAAGAGCCTGTGGATATTGTGCCACATACCTCTGTTTTGTTGGATTTCAGTGGTTGTTCTTAAAGACATAATTGCAAGTCAAATTAAAGATAGGAACATGCCCTCAAATCTGACAGAAATGTACATCCACTATCTGCTCATTCAGACTGGGTTGAGCCACAAGAAATATCAAGGAGAAGAACTGTCACAAGAAGACGCTCTCAAGAAGCACAAAGAACTGATTATGAAACTGGCAGAGCTGGCATACTGGCAGCTGAAGGAACAGAATCCGATATTCAGAGCAGAAGACTTGATGAACTATAATATCACTGTTGATGAAGCACATCAATATCCTGGTGTCATTACCTGTGTCACAGAGGGCAACATTAGCTATTACAGGAAAAAACTTTTCAGTTTCGTCCATCTCAGTGTCCAGGAATTCTTTGCAGCCTTGTTTGCGTTTTACACATTTCTATCAGGAAATCAAGACTCCCTCAATTTAATAAAAGCTAAAAAGAGGCAGAAGTCTAATTTGTGTGATTTTCTCAAATATGTGATTGATGTGGCCTTGCAAAGTAAAAATGGACACTTGGATCTTTTTATGTGTTTTCTCTTTGGGATTTCTTGCAATTCCAGCAGAGGTCTACTTGAAGGACTTCTGCCTCCAATTTGGGTCTGTAGTTCAGACAGTCACAAAAAGGTGACCACATACATTAAGTCTTTGAAGAGGAAAGGTCTGTCCCCTGAGAGATGCATCAGTCTTGTTCGTTGTCTCGTTGAGCTCAAGGACACGTCATTTTTGCAGGAGATGCAAGATCTTGAATGCTCGCGGTCCAAAGAGCCCCTCACACTGTTCCAGTGCACACTTCTGGCTTTCCAGTTTAGGATGTCAGATACGAAACATGATAAGTTTGACCTCAGGAAATACAGCATCACTTTAGAAGGGTTTGAGAGATTCTCCCCAGCCATTTTGTGCTTTAGAAAGGCATTGTAAGTATTAAGATGCTGTATATGTCTTTATAATATATCATTTAATGTTCTTGGTCAAAGCTGAATGTAAGTTTGAATGCAATACTGACAGGCTCAAAGGAAGCGGATTTACAGAGCAGCACTGTAAGAACCTGACGGGTTACCTAACATCACCAAACTCTCACCTGACTGATCTTGATCTGAGCCACAATGCTCTGGGAGGGTCTGCACTGAAGCAGCTTTCCACTGCGCTCTGTGATCCCAACTGCCAGATTAAGATCCTGAACCTCAGCCACAATGACCTCCAGAGTCAGGACATGGAGCTGATCAGGGATGTGCTTTCAGGAGAAATTATGAATCTGAGAATGCTGGATCTCAGCGACAATCCTCTAGGTGATTCAGGAGTGATGATTCTCTCAGCTGGACTGCAGAGCACAAACTGTCATCTTGAAGTTCTGAAGTAAGTCAAACTAAGCAGAGCTCAAAGCTAAGGGTTTGTTCTTTTGGCCATGTGGTTCACATTCTAATTTAGCCCCACCATATAAATAAAATAAATTATTGTTTTAATTGTTTTTGACCCATGTAAACTTGTAAATAAGGTTATGTCATCAAAATGTTAGATGCCCGTGAAATTTCACAATTCTCGATTCCAATTTGAATACCACAGCAAAATCTACTAGCCTAACTAATATAAAGTTCGAACATTATTAAAGACAAGTAAACAGTCAGTAATAAAGTAAGAAAAAATAAAATGAGCAGATCAAATAAACAAACTGCAGGTTTGTGGTCACTATAATACCTCATGCATGGATCTAATATATTGACACAAGGATTTTCTTTCTCAGCTGTTTGTTCACTTAAGACATAACTGACTGTGTTTACGAGGATACTCGCCAAGATAGGTATTTGGACATTCAAGCGCAAGAAGATATGAAATAACTCAATTCGGTTGAGAGAGTTCTCTTTTGCGTCGTCTTCCACTTCAGTGTAGAGACCCACCCGCTCCAGCAGTATTCTGCCCCGCTCCTGCAAAATAATGTTATCTTGTCCCGCTCCCACCCGCAACATTCATGTTTTGTCCCACTCCCGCCCGTAAAATCCCACATAAAGGTAGCCTATATAGATTTTTGTCAGTACATCCATGAAATTTACATGAAATATTAAGTTGTGTCGCCACAACATCCCAGCATAAACGCTCCCGATAAAATATTTGTTATTAAAGCATCAACATTCACAAACCACAGTTTTAACCGAAAAGCAAGCTGCTGCATGCATGGTTTGGTATGGCAGAATGTGCGCAAAGAGCGCTCCCTTTATAATGACTAAAAAGCTGACATCTCAGTTCATCGCGATCTCACAAAGCTCTGTTATAACACAATGAATAAATGAACAATGAATGAACAATGAATCACGCAAATTTCAGCACTGCATAAACAACTCTGATTGCGTTGCGTCTCCGTTGCATTTCAGAAATCAACAGATATGTCTGTGATTGGCTACATTGCTCAACACTGCAAACGTGTTATAAATAGAATCTCGCATATGCTTGCGACTGTAAATCATTCTTGTTGTTTTTGTGCAATATATTAATAACAATTTATTAGTTTTTAGATATTTTATGTTTAGCCATTTCCATTTTGCGGGAGTCCCGCAAATCGTTTTATTCTCCCACAACCCGCACACAAGTGTGTAGCCGCCCGCGCCCGTACGCGTCCATCAAATTTTGTCCCGCACCGCATTCTGTTGCGTTGGGTCCCAAGTGCAGGTCGAGAGTGCAGGTCTCTACTTCAATGGTTTAAAATCACCTGAATGTTTGAATTAACAAGACTTGTGCAAATGATAAACTTTCCCACTAGTTCTTACTATCGAGCCCTGCAAATCGCAAACAACAGGGTCCAAACACGTAGATCAAGGGAGAATATGCTGATCTGAACAAAAAACTGTTTTTGCTTTATAGACTTTCAGGCTGTCAAATTAAAGAAGGAGTTTATCAGTTGCTGTCATCTTTGAAAGCCAGTCCTTCATGTCTGAGAGAGCTGGATCTGCGGTATAATGATCTTGGAAACATCGGACAGGAAATTCTTAAGGATGAGTACCTGTGCTCACTGAGGTACTGTAGCATGATTTGTGTCCTAAATGCACTTAAACTATGCACTGTACTTGTTTAGTGTATGAGGTTTATAAGGTTATTTTATTTTGTCATTCAATATCAGTATAATATTCATGTTTAAAAATGTGCTTAAATAAATGTACAAGGTGTGATTATACTCTTAACATTCTTCTCTGACTAGAATTTCTACTGGAGGAGTCTGTGGTCCCCAACCAGGACTCTACAAATGTGAGTTTAAACATGCTCATGGATTTTCTATTTCATTTTAAAAGGTTTATAGATATGCAGGTATTTCATGTGTTTCTCTAAATTAACATGAGCTCGTGAAAACCTGCCAGTATAATTATAAAAAAATTATTAAAATGCTATATTCCATCTCAAATTATTTTAAAATTGACTTCCCAGAAGTAGATTATGTCCTCTATCCACATGCATATGCTGACAGAAATAGCTTTAGAACTATTGATGCTAATCTGATAAATTTGTTTTTAGATGCTGCCGTCACACTCACCTTTGACCCTCAGACGGCTAACGAATACCTCCATCTGAGCGAGAACAACACTGTGGCCATTCGTCAGAAGGAGAAACAACAGCTTCCTGATAATGACGAGAGATTTGACATGTGCAACCAGGTCCTGTGCCGCCCGCCGCTGTCAGAACGCTGCTTCTTTAAGGTGGATGTGATTGGGCCAGACATACATGTGGGCGTGGCCTGTGAGGGAATGGAGAGGAAGGGAGCGAGTGATCGAGTACGTCTGGGACGCAATGAGATGTCGTGGAGTTTATGTTGCTCAGATAATGTATGTGTGGCTCAACACAACCAGAAAACCGTATCAATTCAAACAGAGTCCATCAGGAAAGTCGGCGTGTTCCTGGACCGGGAGGCTTGTTCTCTTTGCTTCTATAGTTTGAGTCCGCAGATTAAACTCTTGTACATGTTTGATGCAGATTTTCCTGAGGACCAGGACCTTTTAGCTGCGTTCAGGATTCAGGAGCCAGGCTGCTCAGTCAATTTAAGACAAGAATCACTGTAACTATATGTAGAAGCAGTGTTTGTGCTCCAGACAGGAATGATTCCTCAGATCAGGAGAGGTGTGCTCTGATCAGACCAATACTTTTATATTTTATTCTTAAATTTATTACTATATTTCTAGTTGTTGTATTTGTATAAGTGCACTGGAAGCTTCAGTACCAAGAAAAACTCCTTGTGTGTGCAAACAAGCTCTTTCTGAGTCTGATTCTAGCAGACCTGAACGAAACCAGCTAGTAACCACCCAGAACCAGCGGCAAGTGTTGAAACTTTTGATGAACCCTCTGATTCTCCAGCAGAAATAAACCTGAGATTATGATTTTATTTCTGTAATCATGTACTGTATCATTTTCATGTTTTCACTGAAAACTGTTGTGTATGTTTCTAAACCAGACCAGTTTCATTTAATCACAAATAAAGACATGAATTGGATTGAATGTGGTTTCTATTTATTGGACTGATTCTTCTGATCTATTCTAATATACTGTATTCAGTATACTCTCCGTTAAGACCGAAGTTACTGTGAAAATAAGGTCAGTTCTGCTCATAACTTTCATTCTACAACAGGAACAAGATCTCAGTTAAGATATTTATGGCACATGATTCAGTGGTACTAAAATGTAAGTGACCAAACTCTGTTTGTGAAAGCAGTCGCTCATGTGTCTTTGTGTTGCGTCTTGCGTTTCAGTTTAGAATAATTCTGTCATTATAGAGACGCTGATACTCTCTGTTGATCTCTGTAATTCTGTCCTGATTGCAGATGCAGTGGAGCTGAGCTCATTTTTAAACTCTCAGTAAACAGAATCTCTGATTCAAACCTTCAAAACGAGTCAAATCTACACAGATGCTGTATAACAAATACATGCAAAAATTTGAGAACAGTTTGAGACAATTACGATAAATGGAGCAAATGCAGGTGAATTTACCAGAATGTACCTGAATTCAGTTCTCAAATGATGTTATCAATCCCTCTTTTTAGCCTCTTTCATACAGAGACACTTTTCACATCCTCATATTTGTTGGCTGAGACTCATCATATATCTGAGACTTCACATTCATAATTTTTATTTAATTGTGCTGCTGAATGTAACTGCTTTATGCATTTTATATGCAACAGCATCAAATATTGCAAGGATTTGAAGAGGGCCGCAGGAGTCCTTCACTGGGTTCTCCTCATGTCTTCACACTCGCGTTGGGTGGCGTTTGCAGTCGTAGGTTGTTAAAACACAGAGCTTCAAAGAGCCTCGTTTATACTGCGGTGAAGCGTCACTGTAAACGAGTCACATTAAAAACATACAGTTGTGTTAAATAATGAATCTATGAGAGAAGATTTGCTCTCACCAGTAGAGGACGCCACAACTAACATAACCACTGTTCAAGACCTCAAATGGAACAATCATTCATTTTAAGTGCTACTTATACAAATGACTTAAAGAAGAAAGGCTGGTTATTGCGTCTGTGGCTCCATTAATAGTCTGCATCACTTTTAAGACCCCTCGTCTGCGGTGACTTTTCTTGACTCTTATAAATGAGTCATTGAGTTTGAAGTGTGATGTCAGTCTGCTTTTGTTTCTCTGACTATCACACGTCACGTGCCGTTATGAAAGGGTTTGAGATGGAAACATGCAGAACGTGATCCATGAGCATCTGCTCTTTGCTGGAGAGAAAGAGTGTCCATTTCTGTCTCACACACTCATTTTGGGTGTGGACGCGCGCCAGAGCTCCCGGTGTTCAATCACAGCACAAACACACTGAGCTGATGAAACACCATCAACTCAAACATGAAGATCATAGATCATGTTCTGAGGGGTTTCCAGGGAGTCGCTGTCCCAGCAAAAAAGAATATGTTCTAAGAACGTTTTGCTAATGTTCACATTAAGTTATGAAAACGTTATTTCTGAATGTTCTGAAACAAGTAGCAACATTTAAAAAACATTAGATCAACGTCTAACTAAAATGTTTCAGGAAAATGTTCCATGAACAATGTATAAATAATGTTTTTGTTCTAACGTTTTGAGAACATTATTAAAGACCAGATAACTTTGAACAAACGTTCTATTGATGTTACTGGAGGAACATTTGATCATAACTTTGAGAGAACCTTGACACAACGTTCCCTGTTAGTTGTGATGCAGTTTTGTATTGCTACTGTGTTGCCAATGTGTTTTTAGATGTTTTCCTGTACTACGATGTGAAGAGTGCACCTTTGCATCTGAGATCTTCTGAAGTGAAAAATGTGTAAAAATGAATTCTGAAATAGCACTGCATGTTGAGTTGAGGTAAGATTCAGAGTGAGTGTCACTTTAAAAGTGCACTTTATGAAACGTTTCACTGAAAGAAAACACTTGACTTTACATAAACCAGAAGAAAAAAAGAGAAAGAGAGAGAGAGAAAGTGAGAGAGAGAAGCAGCTTGTGGTCAGAGGTTTAACTCTCTCTCTCCGTCTCACACATCTCAGTCTTTCTCCTGCTCTCATCTGCTCACACGGGCCGGTTCAACAGGTGAGTGTAAAGCCTCTCACTCCTCTAATAATCACATTGATTTTACTGATTCACAGATATGAAGTTCTTTATTTGATTCTGTGTGTTTGTCAGCTGGTTTATCTGTTAGTTTTCTCTGTATCTCTCAGTTTTTATTGGATTTATGCCATGATTAATAATAATCTGTTTGAGCATCAGAATCTCTCTCAGTTCAGCCAGAAATGATCATTCTATCATCATTCACTCGTTCCAAACCTGTGTGACTTACTTTTTTTCTTCTGATCACAAATTAAGTTAATTTGAAGAACGGTGGGAATCAAACAACATTGAAGTCCATTAACTTTCACTGTATGGAAAATCAGACTCGTAAATGAAGACAGAAGGTTTTATCACTTTAAATCTGAATCTGACCTTTAGAGTCGAAGCGCTGCAGTGAATTCTGGGGTAATTATATATGTTTCAGTGGAATGTGTGTGTGGGTTATACGCCTGTGGTTGTGTTCTGGTTGCTTCAGTTGTGTAGAGCTGATATGACACACAACACACATGCAGCTGTAAATGTGATGATGACGCGTCTCAGACCACTGAAATATGGCACACGCTGGACGATATTCTTCCTCAGTATTGTATCCCAGTTCAAACATCTGAACATTCTCAAATCAAGATTTACTTGAGAAGCTACTCTGATTTTTGATATTAGGTCTTGTTTTCTGATAAACTTATAAAAGTGAGTTTGTGCTTTTTATGCCAGTGAGATCAGAAAAATGATCAAGGAAAACAAGATTGTTTCTGACCTCACTAACAGATATTTGTTGTTTTGAGCATAAACTCATTTGAAGTCATTCTGCTTCTCAAGTAAATGTATCTTGATTTAAGGATTTTTAGATATTTGTGCTGGAAAACAAGACAGAAACACTGAGGAAGAACATCATTTGTCCAGTGTTGGAAACAGGTTCAGATCCCCAGTGGACCTGCATTCTTCACTTCTGCTTGAACTCTGGTTAATTTGAACTTCTCTGCTTTGTGCTTTGGTTTAATTGCTGCTGGCAGGAGTCATTAGCTCATCTCATGCTTGAGAAGGTTGTAATGCCAACTCATCTGCAGGGATCAGAGATGATCTTCCAGCTGCTGCTCCTGAGTGCTGTCGCTCCGCTCTTGCTCGCCGCTCCAGAAGTCCAGGTGCGTCTGGTGGGCGGCAGGAGCAAGTTCGAGGGTCGCGTGGAGGTGTTTTATAATGGAGAGTGGGGCACCGTGTGTGACGACGAGGTCAACATCAATCTGGCCAATGTCGTGTGTCGCGAACTGGGCTTTTCTCGTGGACTCACCTGGGCTCACAGTGCAAAGTTCGGCCAGGGTCACGGTAAGATCAGTGTTCCGGTGAACTTAATTCATGTTCCTGGTCTTATTGTGAATGATTCATCAGTGAATTGATTGTCTTTATGTATATCTTATAATCTCAGTGCTGTTCTCTAGTTCAAATGGCTCTCCGTCTGTTCAGGTCCGATCTGGCTGGATAACGTCTTGTGTTCGGGCACCGAGAGCTCACTGTTGGACTGTCGATCCAACGGTTGGGGTGTGAGCGACTGCACTCACGCTGAAGATCTGGGTGTCATTTGCAGTCCAGACCGACCCAACCAGGGTCACGTCCCACGTTACCAGGAATCAAGCCAACCTTCTCCACCTCAGACCTCCAACCTGCTCTCAAACCCTCCTCCAGCCGCCTATCCACCCGCCAGCTCGCCCCGCCAGCGTGGACACGAGATCGCCCTCCACCGCGGCAGTCAGGGCCCGTCCTCGCCGCAGATCCACGGCCACCGCATACAGCTGCGCAGGAACGGATACGAAAGCACCGCCACCACCAGCAGCCTGCCGAGGGGCCACCAGCTGCCGGACTTCCTGCGCAGCAGGGCCACGTACAGAAGGACACAGGAAGTGACGCCCAGTCAGACCACCAGACGCCCTGAGAGACCACCAGCACCTGAGCCGGTCTACAGTCCTGAGCCGGAGCACAGTAACAGGATGGATCTGGACTTCACCAACACGGACGAGCAGGTCAGAACTCCTTTAATGTTTCTGAAAGAGTCTTTTCTGCTCACCAAGGCTGCATTTATTTGATAAAAAATACAGAAAAAAAGTGAAATATTTTTACAATGTAAAACAGCTGTTTTCTATGTGAATATATAGTAAAGTGTAATTTATTCCTGTGATGCAAAGCTGAATTTCTCATGTCTTCAGTGTCACATGATCCTTCAGAAATCATTCTAATATGATGATTTGCTGATGATGATATTTGATACACACAGTTCTAAGGTCTCTGATCAACATGATCAAAACTTCACTGATAAACCTGTCACACGCAATCTATACATGCCTTCCATTTCATATGTCAGGCTTCACAGGGTTTATGTATGTCAGCAGTTCTGAATTTTCTCTCTTTCAGTCCGCTGCATCGGTCCAGCTGGAGGAAGTGCGTCTCCGACCCGTTCTGGCCGCCACACGAAACTCTGCCATGGTAACAGAGGGCGTGGTGGAGGTGAGGTATGCTGGGAAATGGAGGCAGGTGTGTAATTTGGGCTGGGACCAGAGCAGCAGTCGGGTGATGTGTGGCATGCTGGGATTCCCTTCAGCTGGACAGCATGACACACGCATGTATCGGTGAGTATGTAACGAACTGGCATGTTCTGATAATTCATGTTCTTATTTGTGTTCTGATTCATGTTCTGATGATTCGCGTTCTGATTCGTGTTTTGATGTTTCATGTTCTGATTCATGTTTTGATGATTCACGTTCTGATTCGTGTTTTGATGTTTCATGTTCTGATTCATGTTTTGATGATTCACGTTCTGATTCGTGTTTTGATGTTTCATGTTCTGATTCATGTTTTGATGATTCGTATTCTGATGATTCATATTCTGATGATTCATGTTCTTATTTGTGTTGTGATTCATGTTCTGATGATTCGCGTTCTGATTTGTGTTCTGAGTCGTGTTTTAATGATTCGTGTTCTGATTCATGTTCTGATGATTCGTGTTCTGATTTGTGTTCTAATGATTCACATTCTGATTCATGTTCTGATTTGTGTTTTGATGATTCGTGTTCTGATTCATGTTCTGATTCATGTTTTGATGATTCGTGTTCTGATGATTCATATTCTGATGATTCATGTTCTTATTTCTGTTGTGATTCATGTTCTGATGATTTGCGTTCTGATTCGTGTTCTGATTTGTGTTTTGATGATTCGTGTTCTGATTCATGTTCTGATTTGTGTTTTGATGATTCGTGTTCTGATTCATGTTCTGATTCATGTTTTGATGATTCGTGTTCTGATGATTCATATTCTGATGATTCATGTTCTTATTTCTGTTGTGATTCATGTTCTGATGATTTGCGTTCTGATTCGTGTTCTGATTTGTGTTTTGATGATTCGTGTTCTGATTCATGTTTTTCTGATTCGTGTTCTGATTCGTGTTCTGATGATTCGTGTTCTGATTTGTGTTTTGATGATTCGTGTTACGATGATTCGTGTTCTGATTCGTGACTTCATTGATTGTGTTTCTCTCCACAAACTCTTCATGAACATACTGAGAGCAAAAACTTTGACGAACTGAGACTAGTCTAAACAGTTTATGCAACCTGGACTAATCTAGCTGTTTTTAGGTTCAAAAGAATATTCTGTTACTAGAACTTCACTTGTTTCTGGAATACTACAGGTTTTACATAGATGATCTGCCTTGGTCAATGGTTGGTTTAAGTTGTTGACCAACAGAACTATCAGATGACTAGGCTGGGCTGAACTGGTAGGCCATTTTGGACAGCAACAAGAGACCGTCTGAACATCACTGTTGCCTCAAATCACCAACCCTCATTGAAAATGACTGACTTCTGTTAGCTTTTTCAGCGTCAGTGTGAGAATTCAGGCTGCTGTTGTTCCGCTGCTCCTCTTTACAGTGCCTTTCTAAATATCTGACTGGAGAAAATAACCCTTCCATCAGGAGACTCTTAAATATTCCATAGACTGTGTGATTAATGTCAGAATCAGGAATAGCAGTATGTGCTAAAATGAGCTCGTCCTCTAATCGCATGTAATTACGTGATTCCAGTGGAAAAACATAATCTGCGTCTCGTCTGCCTCGTTTCTTTCTGGATGTATGTGAACTGGATCACAGTATCACAGCGAACGTTGTGTCAAGGTTTTCTCAATGTTAAACAAACTTTTGTTCAGAGTTATCTGGCTTTTAATAATGTTCTCACAACTTTAGCACAAAAACATTACGTATACATCATCATTGAATGTTTTAATTCTTTTGTTGAATGTTCGTCTAACATATTTTAAATGTTTCTACTTGTTTCAGAGAACATTCAAAAGTAACGTTCCCATAATGTTTGTTGAATGACACAATGGAATGTTCTCTCAACATTCACATAACCAAGACAAAACATTTTTAAAACATTTTAAAAACTGGAACTTTTAAAGAACACACAGAACATTTTCATAACTAAATGGAAACGTTTTCACAACGTTCTTCGAGCACGTTTTAGTTAGGTGTTGTGACTTCCTCTTCCTGTAAGAGTAAACCCTTGCTCGACACGTTCCTTCACCGCAGAGACTGGCTGAGTCTGAGTCCTGCCGCAAATAACCAGAGAGACAGGCCTGCTCTGTCTTTACTGAACCTCAGTGTCTTTTTATGGACATCAGTCGGAACGCACTGGCACATCTGTCCACCGCTTCACGTGGACGTCCTGCTCTCTCAGTGTCTATCTGATAAACGTTCCTTCATCAGAGCGTGTGTGTTTTCACTTCAGTTCCTGCTGGAATCAACAGCTTCTTTTCTTCTTCTTGTGCGCAGTCATAACAGGACAGCGCGTGCCGAGGAACATCCTGATATTTAGAGGAAGCGTGTTGTGATCTGCCCCGCTAAATGTCAGACTGAGACTGATTAAACAAATTACAGCCACACCAGACCGTCATCTTCATCAGTGACGACTCACGAACAAACCCAAAGACCTTCTGTCTCATTCTGCACACTTCAGCACCGAGAGAAAAGTTGTGATTTTAAAGTGCCCCAATTATTCTATTTTAAAGTCTGCTACAATAGTTTTACATTCATCCAAGTTCAAAAAACACTTTTTCTCATAATATCCACTGCAGCATCAGCTCTTTTCTCTCAGTGTCTGAAACGCTTCGTTCAGATTCGGTCTCTCTAAACCCCGCCTTTCTGAGAGCTGCTCTGCTCTGATTGGTCATAAACCAAACGCTCATTATCATATCTGAACCTCAGCTCTTGATTCACAGCGATAGGAACAGTAACGATGGCGTCGGTTTTACCATATCAATCTCATCAGAGTGGATTTGCTTTGGTCTTCTCGACATGAACAACACGAACCAAACTCTTCCAGCCTCAGATACAACTACAGTGATTGAGGGCGGGGCAAAGAGACGCTGTTCACAGGCAGCCAATGGGCGGGCATTATGCAAATTAGTTACAAACCTACGCAGATTCAGCAGGAGGTAATTTTGAATTACTGACGACTCGATTCAGCAGTTCAGAATCGATACTTTCTTTTAGGAGACAATATTTATCTTTCCAAAAGGGTTTAGATTCCCCAAAGAACCTTTCAGTGATCAGTTCTTAGAAGAACCATGTTTTTTTTAGAGGACATTTTAATTACCTAAAGATTTTCCACTATAAAGAAGCTTTTGTGGAATGGAAAGATTCATGGATGTTAAAACTTCTTCATGGAAACATCGATGGCAATAAAGAACGTTTATGTTTAAGAGTGAGTTTCAGAGCAGAATACAAATTCTAAAAAATCAAGATTAGAAGCAAAATTACATCAGAAAATCATCCAAATGAAGTGAGTTTGTGCTTTAAACAACAAATATCTGCCAATGGGGTCATAAAAATAAACTCGTTTTCCCTTTGAATTAAATATATTGTTCTGACCCCATTTGTTTTGACATATTTTGCTCATTTTCTCATAAAGCAAGCGTCTTTATCATTCTGCTGTATCTTGAGAATGCTGAGATGTTAGTTGTACTGGAAAACAAGACAAAATACTGAGGAGTAAAATCATTTTTTCCTGGTTTAGTCTCTCAGGGCCGCTGCTGTGTCTGTCCGGACTATATTAAACTGAACCCGCAGAGAGATTCTGAGTGACTTTTAATAGCCGGTTTCGCTCAGCTGTTTCAGGACTCCACCCGGTTCAGCTCGCTTCTGTCTGTTGTTTCGTTTAAACTGTTTCATTGTGAGAAAAAGCACCTTGGAAGAAACTCTCACTTCTTTATACGTTGATTAAATGTGTTTTTGTTTCAGGGCATGAACGCACAGAGCGGTTCACTGATGTTATTTTGTGCATTAAATCTTATCGTTGGGTCTTTATGTTTGAACATCATAATTTACTGCTCCAGTTTGACAAAAACTCACTGAATAGCTGCTTTTATTCTCTAAAGAGGAACTTTAATAGAAGGATGTTTGCCTGTGATGAAGAAAATCCCAGTGTTTTGCTAAAGTGATGGTGAACGTGTTCTTATTGTAGGAATGATGACTGCCCAGTTTAAGATTGATGAAGTTTATTACAGTGAAGCTGACTTGACTCAACTTGTTCTGTTCTGAACACTGACGATGTGGATGTGTGAATGTCACTCCATTAATTCAGTTCTTCTCTTGATGTGTCTGTGGCTCTGGGCTGCTCTCGTGTCATGTGACTGCTCTCAGCCAATGACGGTCCTGCGTGAATCCACTGTTGATGTGGCAAATAAGTGGTTTCCTAAAGTCACACTGCCAACCCGACTGGACCACCAGCACTCAGACGGACTATATATATCATTCTACTGAATGATTAACACACATGGCACTCCTGGTTCTTACCACTGTACATTTCCAAAAGCATGATGCATCATGGCACTTTATGGGGTATTTTTGTGTGTTTTTGTGTTTCTATGCGACACAAAGAGGACTGTGTGTTTCAGCAGGTACTTGTGGGTATTTTTAACTGCTGCTTTAATTCATTTACTCTTAAACTGCACGTCTGTAAGTCATTTCAGCTCCTGATTTGGCCTCTGAATGCAGCGCTGCAGGGATGATGACGTGATTCTGTCGGCCGAAGGCCAGAAACCCGTCGCATTTTAGCGCTTCTACTTCTATTGTCCTGAAGCCAGTGGAAGTTTTGAATGGGTTAAAACCCTGAAATGAGGTCTGTGGTGCACACAAACTCAAGATATATTCACCTTTTATTCTATAAGATAAAATACGTCACTTTAGCCAACACTCTCTCTCAACGTTCACTTCTGAATTCAAATTTCCTGATAATTTACTCTCCTCCATGTCATCCAAGATGTTCATGTCTTTCTTTCTTCAGTGGAAAAGAAATGAAGGTTTTTGAGGAAAACATTCCAGGATTTTTCTCCATATAGTGGACTTCACTGGGGTTCAACGGGTTGAAGGTCCAAATGTCAGTTTCAGTGCAGCTTCAAAGAGCTCTACATGATCCCAGACGAGGAATAAGAGTCTTATCTAGAGAAACCATCGGACGTTTTCTAATAAAAAATTAAAATTATATACTTTTTAACCACAAATGCTCGTCCTGCACTGCTCTGTGATGCTCCACGCATTACGTAATCATGTTGGAAAGGTCATGTGACGTAGGCGGAAGTACCGATCCAGTGTTTACAAAGTGAACGTCAAAGACTAAGTCAAATGGCCTTTACAGAAAAAAATGTAAAACAACGATGTCGGACGATTTTGAAGTTGGAGGAGAAAATGAGATGGAGTTTTTTGCTCTACCGCGGTACTTCTGCCTACGTCACGTGACCTTTCCAACATGATCACGTAATGCGTGGAGCATCACAGAGCAGTGCAAGACGAGCATTTGTGGTTAAAAACTATATAATTTTTTTTTTTTAAGAAAATGAGCGATGGTTTCTCTAGATAAGACTCTTCTTCCTCGTCTGGGATCATGTAGAGCTCTTTGAAGCTGCACTGAAACTGACATTTGGACCTTCAACCCGTTGAACCCCAGTGAAGTCCACTATATGGAGAAAAATCCTGGAATGTTTTCCTCAAAAACCTTCATTTCTTTTCCACTGAAGAAAGAAAGACATGAACATCTCTGATGACATGGAGGAGAGTAAATTATCAGGAAATTTGAATTCTGAAGTGAACTAATCCTGTAAGCGAGTCTGTCGGGGTTATTTCTCTTGTTTCTCGCTCAGACGCTGCTGTGTCTCAGATACCAGACCCGGTCCAGACCAGAATACACCCGGGCCTCATTTCATTGTGTTTTCATGCATGTCCTCCGCCGGAGCTGAGATATATGGACGGGAAACACAAGCATGAGTGGTTTTGGCTGAACTTTGAGAACATCGAGATCTCTGTGTGAACGTCTGCTGACCACAAAACCAGCAGAACGTCCCGGTCTGAGATACACGCTCACTGTGTTTATGTACCATCGACTGTTCACTGACGATGCCAAATATATAAATATGTGTGTGTGTGTGTGAGATGTGAGTGATGTGAACACACATAAACAAGCTCGGTCGCTCATGTGAAGCCTGTTTATTTAATTCAGACCATTTATTTTTTCGTTTGTGTCCTCAGGAAACTGTGGGACTCAAAGATGGAGGATCCAGCCACAAGGTGTGACTTCATTTACTGTTTATTTTCACATTTCCTAAGCGCTGAGTGAGACGCGGATATGTGAACGGACTGATATGGTGTGTGTCTGCAGGTCTGCGGTCAGTAAGAAGGGATTCTGGGTCGAGAGGGTTCAGTGTTCGGGCACGGAGGTTTCACTGGCGCAGTGTCGGGCGCAGCTGTCCATCCCGCGGTACGACGTTCCCTGCAGCGGAGGGATGCATGTGGTGGTGCGCTGCGTTCCTGGTGCTCAGTTTTCCAGAATCTCCACCTCCGGACACCCGCAGGCTCCGGCCCCTCTGAACGTGAGCGCACCTGAACACAGTCTGATCCGTGAGGATGCTTGACCCGTGGCTCAGCTTCTCTTGTGTCCCGCAGACGGCGGTGCGGCTGAAGGCGGGCCCGCGGCTGGGCGAGGGTCGGGTGGAGGTGCTCCGCGAGGGAAAGTGGGGAACCGTGTGTGACCATCGGTGGGATCTGTCAGCGGCCAGCGTGGTGTGCAGAGAGCTGGGCTTCGGCTCGGCCCGAGAGGCCCTGCGAGGAGCGCTCATGGGTCAAGGTAAATGAGTCTGTTTATACTGTGACCTTACCATGGTAAAATGAGTTTAGCACAGGAACCAGATTCAGTGCTGATATGAGCTGCTCATTTGAACGCTATTTCCTCTTTTCCCAGTGGCTGATGGGTATGTTGAGTTTTTTAGGGTTGAATGAGGATTTTCTCAGCCAGTCTAAACAGAAAACACGAGCGCAGTTCAGACGCTGCTGTGAATGTTTAATTCAGGGACGTGTTTGTCTTCTGTGGGAACACTGCTAGAGCTGCAGCATTAGGGGAAAATCTAAGTGATCTAATTGTTTTCATTTTTAATTTTTAATTTTTTTTTTTTTATTTTTTGTGTGTGTGTGTGATAAAATTGTGTACTTTTTGGGGGTAATTTTTTTTTTTTTTTAAATTTTATAAAAATGCAATTTAAAAAAAGTGATTGATTTAAAGTGTTTTTTAAAAGCTCCAAGTTTGTTTGTAGGGCAGCACAATTTGGCCAAAAAAATTATATTATATTATTATAATTTTATATTATATTATAAAAATATGAAAATAAGATAATTACTATTTTAATCTTTCACTGTAAAATCAAGAATTTGAGAAAAATAATATAATAATAATAATTTTATTTTATGATAAAATTGTTTTTTAAGTAAAAAAATGTGATTGTGATTTAACATTTAAAAACTGGCAAAAAAAATGTATGTATATATATTTTATTATTATTATTATTATTATTTACTAAATAAAATATTAAACAAAATAAGAACTATGACTATTCTGTGGAAGCTTGTTTCCACCACGAAATTTAAAAATAAATAAGGTAATTGTGACTTTTTATCTCACAATTCTCACAAAGTCAGAATTGTGAGATAAAAAGTCACAATTACCTTTTTTATTTTTTTATTTCATGACGGAAACAAGCTTTCATTGTATTCTAATATTTCAGTGTAAAGTGTATATTATAAAGATATAAAATATAAAATAAATAGTATAAAAATTAAATGTATATTTCAGTGTAGAAAGTCAAATATTTAAGAAAATTATATAATTTTTTTTATGTATAACTGTAAAATATTATTATTTCATAATTTTCAAACTTTCAACAGAAGATCAGGGCTGCGTTTCTCAAAAAGTTTCTCCGGATCTCCATCAGGATCAAGGAAATTCCTCTCAGCCTCACGACTTTCCTTCTCATTGTGCTTTTGTTTTTGTGTAATTCAGATATTTATAGTTGAACAGGCATAAACACATCCACCACCACCATGAGTCGTCCCAGCATGCTCTCCTGTATGATGTGGTACAGTCGTTCTAATGTTCTAAATTATACGCTGTCAGACTCTGTTCTTCATTGTCAGTGATGAGGAGAATAAGAGACGTGTTTGCTGGTGACATCATAACCCAACGGGGCACAGATTACAGAGTCTCGTCCGTACACACACGTCTCTCGTCCTGCAGCTATTCCCATCTATTAAACACTTTCATTTGGCTCGTGTGTGTAATTTACTGCAGTCAGCGTCCACCTCACATGTGCGCGTCTGCTCCCGTTTGTCTTGTGATTCAGCCAGATGCTGTTTTCTGCCAAACACAACGTGCTAATGACTATTTCTAGCAGGTAAACTGGGTTGTGGTGTCCGGACATCAGCATGTGGAACAGGAACCCATGACACACACAAACATGTGTCCGTGTGTGTGTGCAGGTACGGGTCCGATTCACATGAACGCAGTGCAGTGTTCAGGCCACGAGAGCTCCATCACTCAGTGCCGCTTCCAGGAGGTTCCGCTGCGCTCCTGCAAACACACTCAAGACGCGTCTGTGCGCTGCAACGTCCCCGACACCGGCCTGAGCGCCACGGTTCGACACACACCTTCACTACACATGTCCAGTCAAGCCAGCTTATTTCTATGGCACTTTATACAATTCAGATTGCTTCAAAGCAGATTTACAGTGATAAACAGGAAAACTTTATTACTGTGAAGCTGTAATTTAGTCACAGTTTGAGCAAACATGAAGTTATATGTTATCTAATGAGTGACATGTTTGAGCCGTGTGTAACGTGAAGCGTGTGCTCAGGTGCGTCTGGCGGGCGGGCGGGAGGCGGCGGAGGGCCGTGTGGAGGTGCTGATGGATCTGGACGGGCAGCAGCGCTGGGGCTCCGTCTGCAGTGAGAACTGGGGCATCAATGAGGCCATGGTGGTGTGCCGGCAGCTCGGATTCGGATTCGCCTCCAGAGCCCATCAGGTGCGTGACCGTCCCTCCTCTCGAACCTGCAGGGTGTTCTACATCTGTGCGGCACAGGCCTGTGGAAGCCCATCTGTGCCACATTAAAAATAATCAGGCTTTTGTAAATTAGATTTATGGCATAAAATGTTGAAATTGACACACTAAGTAAAAATTGTGTCAGTCATAATTATGGCAAAGTTGAAATTGACTAAGTCAAAATTATGACACACTAAGTAATTATGACACTAAATCAAAACTATAACATACTAAATTATAACTGACAAAGTCGAAATTGTCAGCTAAGTTGAAATTGTCAATTAAGTCGAAATTATAACATACTGTCGAAATTTTCAACCAAGTCGAAATTATGACAAGTCGAAATTGTCAATTAAGTCGAAATTATGACACAAGTCGAAATTGTCAACTAAATCGAAATTATGACATAAGTCGAAATTGTCAATTAAGTCGAAATTATGACAAGTCGAAATTGTCAATTAAGTTGAAATTGATATACTAAGTCCAAATTGTCAACTAAGTCAAAATTATAACATAAGTCAAAATTATGACACAAGTCGAAATTGTCAATTAAGTCGAAATTGACATACTAAGTCGAAATTATGACATACTAAGTCGAAATTATGACATACTAAGACGAAATTGTCAACTAAATTGAAATTATGACATAAGTTGAAATTGTCAATTAATTTGAAATTGATATACTAAGTCGAAATTGTCAACTAAGTCGAAATTATGACATACTAAGTTGAAATT